>JANTEX010236257.1:0-13055 GCA_024741295.1 Macrocera vittata | reverse complement strand
CAATGGTCTTTAGTAGTAGTATGACGCAAAACAACCAAAACTTAATAAATTTCAAAGATTTCCCTGTATATGCGCCTCTGGAGCGGCTAAATCATGCCACACTGCGGCCTTACAAGTAATGCTAGCTCTCGCTCCACTTCATTTAATTATAGAAAAAGAAGCCACACTGTGAACTCTCGCAACTACAACAAAATGGGCTAAAAACTTCAAACAAAACTGCTAATATGGAACCTATCTTCTGTTCCATTTCGGATAAAATGGTCACAAAATATAACTTTGAAAAACCATTAAAAACAGAAATAAAAAACAGAGAACATTGGGTCCCAAATTAAGCAAACTTTGAACCTGATGATATACTCTGGTACACAAATGGTTTCAAATCCTTTTGCTCTGACAATAAGTCAATTGAGGTCCTCAATCTCAAAAAATCAGAGTTAAGAATAGTGGCTGGTCTTTACATGAGTCACTGTCGTCTAAACCTGCATCTGTTCACTGCCAGTGAGCTTACAGAACTCAGAAAACAAACCGAGCGCATGTCATGCGCAATAGTCTTGACAACCCTGCATGGACTCTCTAAGATACTATAAGAAAACAATTAGGACTGCAAAGAAACAGTCATGGGCAGAGTACTGCCAAGACATAGAGGAAGCGAGGAGTTCTGTCCAAAAACCACTATAAACCTGGATTTCTAAGAAAAAGCAGTGAAGATCGGACAGAATCATCCAGTCAAACTTTTAATTAACATCCACTTTCCAGCGAATACAGAGAACCAACACTCCGAGATCGAACTGATTAACCTCTAGACTGACAGCGGTCTACATGGTCTTTGGCGCATAGACGAGCTTGCTGCCAAAATGGGGATTCCACATGGCACCTTCTGTCACAGTTGTAAGGACGAAAAGGAAAAGAAGACCCTTCACGATTTTCTGTATCATTGCTTCGCACTTTCGGGAAAAAAGCATAGGACACTAGATGGTTATCAGCTTAGTGACATAGGACAAATCGCTTAGAAGAACGTCAATGAGATCCGATGCTTCCTAAAATCCGCAGAATGAATTTGGCCAATTAATGACCGGCTAGTCACGCCACTCTAACTAACCACCCAACCAACCGAGTCTTACGTCCTTTTATTAAAAACTATGGAACATAAGCTTGAAATGAAGTATCAGAAAGGCGTTAAGTAAAAGCGATCATTCAAAATATCAGCACGCTTTTGAACAAGCAAATCTACAGAGACAGCGCTACATGTAGTGGCGCTATAAACATGCGCCAGTTCTAAACGTACAGAGCAGGACTGTCAAATGAGTTATCTCAATGCATATAGGTTAAGAAATATTCAATCTGGTCTTGAAAGAGTCTGGATAACCAAAAGGGACCAATGGAGGTACACCCGAGGAGTGCTTTTATCAGCACTGCTGTGGTTTCTGGTGATGTATAAAATATTTTAACGGCTTGAACTAGAAATTAGGACGGTGCCGTATGCGAGCGTCTCATTCTTTCCTGTGCCGTGATTTTGTCAATCAACAATGAGTAAGATCATCCAGGAATCCTTGAAAAAGGTTGGCAATTGATCCGTAGAATGCAGACTCAGTGTCATCCCAAGTCAGTCTTTCAAAGAATAAAATTCCCAACGTTACACGACTGAAATTAAATGGCACAGCACTACAACGAAGCGCAGAGAGATAGATCACAACAGCGTTGAAAACAACACCAACAGATCCACTTAATGTAGTTTTGCATCTACATTCCGCTTGATATAAAAATCCATCGGCATGCAGTGCAGTAAGACTAAGAGATGTGGGATTCTGTCCGAATAGACCATCCGGACATAGCAGAATTTTTTCACGCCTTTCCTAGAGATAGTATTGAAACCGTATCAGACTCTACAAAAATCCGAATTTAAATTGATCCTTTCTTTAAGAAATAAATGGAAGCGGGTCTAGCCAATTAAAAGCTTCGTCACGATAATCTACAGAGACGGTTCAACAATACACCAAGGAGTGGGGACAGAAGTCTTCTAAGGTGCTCTAGATATATAACAGTGCTACTGACTTCCTAATAATGCAAGCGTGTTCCAAGTTGAGATTTTCACATCAAGACCGACAAGAAAAACGACAATTACGTCCTCAAAACTGGTGATGAAATGTTACGAGATAATAATCAGAATCAGTAGAAGCTTCAATCTATCCCTCGTTTGACTTACTGGTCATAGGGACATAAGATAACGAAAAGCCAGACTAACATAGATCATGTCTGGACATTTCTCTAGCTGAAGAAGTCCACTCTTTGCTAAATTCAGAGAAAAGACGAAAATCAAATCACCTGCTGCAGCTTTCTCGTTAAGATATCGGAAGAATACCGCCCATCGGGTTACTGTCCTCTATACTAGGAATTCCGCATAATATATATTTTACCAAAGTTGTCATGAGGCTACCGAGAAAGGAACAATTATACACCAAACCAACCAAACGAACAAATGGGATCGGTCATTCGCTAGGCGTTTCTTTTGTCTAAACTTTTCCGGCTGCGCCATTTGGTCTTTATTTTTCACATAAAGTGTATGACGCTAAAGAATAGAACTCTACTGTTTTTGGGCAAAGGAGAATGAGGTCCCGAATCGATACTATCGATTCTACCGACTTTATCGATCTTCCGATATTATTTATACTACCGATTTTATCGATACTACCAATATTATCGACACTACCTATATAATCAATACTACAGATTTTACCGATATTATCGATACTATCAATATTATCAATACAACCGATATTATCGATACTGCGATATCATCAATACCACCGATGTTATCGATACTACCGATTTTATCGATACCACCAATACCACCGATACTACTGATATTGTCAATACCACCAATATTATCCAAACTACCGATTTTATCAATACTATCGATATTATCGATACTATCTAGTAAAACATATATCAAAAGTCGTTTTTATTCAAACAAAATAATTTCATTTCTGCTATGATATTATTAAGATATTCTTAATTTGTTAATTATTTAAACGGTTTTATATCGATACTACCGATATAATTGATGATACTACTGATATTATCCATACTACCTATTTTATCGATACCACAGATATTATCGATATTAACGATATCATAGATAAATTCTATAGATTCGACACTACCAATATTATCGATACTGCTGATATTGTCGATACTACCAATATTATCGATACAACCGATACTACCGATCTTATCAATACTATCGATATTCTCGAAAGTATCTAGTAATACATCAAAAGTCAATTTTTCTCAAACAAAATAATTTCATTTCTGCTATGATATTATTACGATATTCTTAATTTATTAAATATTTAAGCGATTTATTATCGATACCACCGATATTATCGATACTACCGATATTATCGACACCTCCGATATTATCGATACTACCGATGTTATCGATACTACCGATTTTATCGATAATCCGATATCACCGATACCACCGATATTATCGATACTACCGATTTTATCAATACTACCGATATTATCAATACTACCTATACAACCGATGTTATCAATACAACCGATTTTGTCGATACTACCGATTTTATTGACACTACCGATATTATCGATACTGCTGATATTGTCGATACTACCAACATTATCGATACTACCGATCTCATCAATACTATAGATATTATCGAAACTATCTAGTAATACATCAAAAGTCGATTTTATTCAAACAAAATAATTTAATTTCTGCTATGATATTATAACGATATTCTTAATTTATTAATTATTTAAACGATTTAATATCGATACCACCGATATTATCGACACCTCCGATATTATCGATACTACCGACATTATTGATAACACCGACATTATCGATACTACCGCATCTACAGATTTTATCGATCCTACTGATATTATTGATACTACCGAATGTATCGATACTACCGATATTATCAATACTATAGATTTTACCGATACTACCGATATTATCAATACAACCGATATTATTGATACTCCGATATCATCGAGACCACCTATGTTATCGATACTACCGATACAACCGATTTTATCGATACTACCGATATCACCGATACTACCAATATTATCGATACTACCGATTTTATCGATACAACCAATACAATAGATACTACTGATATAGTCAATACTATCAATATTATCAAAACTCCGATATCCTCGATACCACCGAAGTTATCGATACTACCGATACCACCGATGTTATCGGTATTACCGATACTACCGATTTAATCGATACTACCGACATTATCAATACTACAGATTTTACCGATATTAGCAATACAATCGATATTATCGATACACCGATATCATCGATACCACCGATGTTATCGATACTATCGATTGATGCTACCGATTTTACCAATTATATCGACATTATGATACTGTTTCGACATTCCTAATTTAATAATTATCTAAACGATTTATTTAATTAGCGCAATTAATTCTATTATGAAATATTGAAGTTAATCTCTTAGCTCGAGCCTACGACCATAGAATTGCCGGTCCCTTGATCTGTAATCAAGTCAATGACGTACAAACTGGTATACAATATCGAAACATGGAAATATTGTTTAGCAGAGCACTGTACCCGTGTACCGACAATTCTATGGTCGTGAATTCGAGTCCCACTCGTCGCCCATCTTTTTCAAGAGATTCTTCAATTAAGATTCACTTCAATCTTTTATAATAAGATATTCTTAATGTGTATGCACTTTCACTTACCACATTATACTTCACTGTAATATCATACACTACACACTGTTGACACTATCTTTAAAATTATTTATCAAATAATCGTCTTATTTGTGTCAATTAAGAAAACCCAATAAAACCAATCACAAAGTTTATTTTGAAAAAATGTTATAGTGCCAAGACAACGATCATTGTGACTTCTATCTAAATTTGTGTGTTTTTGCTGTGCACGGTCAACTACTAACGTTAACCACTCAGCCAAAAATAAGCTGCTGTGTTCCAAACAAACAATTAAGCACTAAACAAATATTTGAAAATGAAAAAGAAACCTATTTTCCCAAAAAAACTTAACATCAATAGAAATTAGTCACAAAACCATTTCGCCAATATTTGTTGACACATCTCGCTTCATGTTTTCACTCTTAATCATATAAAGGCACAAAATCTTAAAGTATTTATCAACTTACCTCAAACTTAAATCTGGTGACGCACATCGAACGGCAACACTTGGTATTTGTGGCACCAATCGCATAGCCATGGCCACTTGATTTTTCCACAATCGTGACAACGAGTCACGTTGACTTTCCGACGGAGTTTTCTTTGGCGGTGCAGAACTACGTAGTAGCGATGCACGATTATCACTGACCGGACTGAACACAAATTAAATGAAAAAAGAGAAATAAAATTAATTTTAAACAATTACGAGATGGGTCAATTTTGTCTTACGTCGGATCAATGATACTGAACAACGTCGTAACCCGTTGATAGCAAATGGGCCATGCTTGCAGCACGACCGACGGACATTGACGCAAAATATTGTTTCGTTCCATAAAACCAAATAAGCATACGGCCCATGGATCACATGTCGGTTGCATTGATTGTGACAAATGCAACGTTAACGTTGATGATTTCGTTGAATCTTCCAAGTGACCCGTTGTCCAAATGCCACCGCTTCGGTCAGCAATCCATTGAAGATCGATAACGTTAGCATTCAGCATTGCTGTTTTATCAACTTGTGGTAGCATCGGTAAACATTTCTCGAGCACCTGCGTATAGCACAAAATTGGCAATAAGATTAAACATCATAAATAATAAGTATCACAATGCTCGTTTACCTGTGGACAACATTTGTCGATGACATCAATCAAATACGGTTCCGGTTCTGGTAACGCAAGCGTTTTTGCCAAATTTTTCACTTCTTTCAATATGCTAACGGCCAACTTTCGTGGATACGACCGACAATTGCACAACATCACCAGTGCAAATCCTTCGACAAAATGCATTGTCGTTGTCAATGGTTGATCATTCTTTTTGGCCAATTCAGCAGCAGCAACGCCACCACTGCCCATATTGACGGTAGTCGCCATCGTTATACTAGATATTCCGCTTGAATTCAAACTCGAATTACCACTTGAATTGGAATTAATCGTCGAAGTGGTCTGTGTCGGCTGCGACTGAGCACCGAACCCAGAATCTTTGACGGCCGCCGGTTGCACAGCAGTTGTGGTCGTCTTTGGTGTCGCCACAATACCACCGCCACTATTCACAACGGTACCGCGCCAAATATTCAAAAACACCAACAGCAACCGTGTACAACTGTCCACCAACTGTGGAAACGTATCGACCACATCTCGTGTCAAAAACTGTGTATACCCATGAATGACCTCTTGGCGCCAATCTGGAAAATCTACGACTAACGTTTGCAAAGACTGATGGGCAAGCGTGCGCAGCTCTTCGTCCATATGCACCGTTAGACGTGACAGCATGTCAACCAATTCGTGCATTGTCATTGTGTCCGGTATGAGTCTTGGCACCGCTGCCACACACGTACGAAACAAATCGATTCGTGGTTTACGTTCACCGGTCAACATTTCGTCCGGTTCTTTGTTTAGATTCTGTGTATTAGTCAGCATCAATGGGCGACCGTAGTGCACGTCCAACGCTCTCAGTATGTCAACGAATACCCGGCGAACGTGCGGAAAATAGCTTGACATACCGATGCTGCGTGCCGTATCGTCCGTAAGCATTTTGTTGATGTAGGTTTTCTTGACGCGAAGCGTATTACCGGACGGCAATACGCCGACAGTTCGTGGCATTGGTGGTTCACCATCTTTTTGTTGTAGCGAATCGGCAACGACCAAAAACGCACGCAATCCGATGCTCATGCGTTCCGGTGTCATAATTACCTTTATTGGTCGACCGATACAAAGCAATTCAAAGACGATCTCACGCATGGCAAAATCCAAACGTTCCTGGGCGATGAATTGAATGATTTTGACGAATATGTTGAGTGGCGTGTCCCGTGGTACGACAGCTTTTGATCCTCTGTGCGAGCGATGAGAGAAGACAAGGCATTGTTTAGTCAATGGTATTAAGGTATTAAGTGATAACTTACTTTGGGAACAATGAGTTGACAATACTTTGCAAACGAGAATGTGTTGCTGAATTAGATTCGCATTTGATTCGTATCATGTAAACCCATAGTAGACGGTACAGTGATTCTGTGGATCAAATAAAAGTTGTGAAGTGGTTAGCAATTATAATAAAAAATAAAATCAGTTGTGATAGAGTACAAAGAGCTAGTACAAATCATTAGTTAATTCGTCCTCACTAATTTGTATTTGATCAATTTGTAATGTCATTGACATTCAAGACAACGTGGTTAGTCGTTCGGAAAATGAAAATGCAGTAAGCATCGTGCATGGCCGACAGCTGACGAACACACTTACCTAATGCAACACGACTCATTTTCGAGTCACGATTCTTCAAATTATTCAAACACATAGCCAGAAAATAGTGCCAGTTCTTCAGGAAAAATGCTTTCTGTGACACGCACAACAAACACGTTACCAACGGGAACAATGCCAACTTATGTTTGCTCTTTGTGCACGCGTCCAATGTCTGTGAATGTAGTAAATCGACGAAATTTTTGACGCACGGCACATTAACTTCATTTTTAACCGCCTACATGGACAAAAACAAAAATTAATCCAACATTACATCTTCCATGACACAAATAAAAACTCACCGCCGCCACTGGCACCAAAATCTCCACAAACAGCCCGGCCAACGCATGCTTAATATCTTTGTCCTTCACTTCCAAAAAATACTGTGCACATTCGTGCATAAACTGGAACGATGCCTCAAACTCTTCGATCGGCACCATTTTAACGCGAAAAAATTTCATTCCCATCAACAAACTGATGATGCTTTGCGTTGCCAACGGACCCGGTTCCTTTGCTCGCAACTCCTTCAATTCGGTCATAAATCGCTTACGAATCGAACTGAATCGACTCTGTGCCAACACTCCAACAACTTCTGCGTACAAATCGGCAATCATATGAATATTATGTGCGTTCGGATTCGTTTGCAATCCGTCACGGTATTTGAAATGTTTAAAAGCCAAATTCTCGAAATTCTTAATGATATCCTCGTGACCGGGATGAAATGGCAGTTGCTTCAAAATCTCAATTAATGCCAAACAGAATATAAACTCAACGGCCGATTCACGACGTTGCAGCTGCAATTCCAAATCAACATTGGCCTTGTTGGCGATTTTCTCCATTCGTTTCATATCGCTTTTGATTTCGGCATCGGACAATTGCCGTTTGTGCCACGCTAACAGCGTCAGCAACAGCGACGGCAAACAGTGTTCGGCCACCGTTCCGAACGCCGACAATAACTGATCGAATTGAATGTCTTCGCCGCGTTGCAACAATTTGGCCAGACTTTTGTCTGCGGCTTCCAGCATAACGGATTCGATTTTCTTTTCGGTTTGCTGTGTGAAATCGGCAAACAAAGTTCGCATGACAATTTCACCGGGACGCAATGCATTTTCGCCGGACATTTGCATGTCCATTAGAGCGGCACTGGCCGCTATAGACGAACGCGTCTGAGAGCCCCACGGCAATAGAGCCTGACGTGTTGAGGCGGCTGCCGCTGCTTTGGCTGCTTCTAAATCTGAATGTGTATGTGTGAAAATTAAGGAAACGGCAACAATTTGCGTATGGGCTTACCTATATTGATGGTATTTGTGCTTTCGTTAAATGTATCGGCTGGCAGATCGATTGTAGAATCACCGCCACCGGTTGCCGCTGAATGTAGCAATGATCCGCTGGGTGAAACATTTTTCGACGTTCGATCGACGGCTGTTGTTGGTTTGGCCGTTGACGAACTACAGGTGCTTGTACTGAGATTCACAGAGCCACGTAGTCCGGGCGACGTTTGTAGATTATCATTTGAACTGGTTTTCGATATTGTTGACGGGTTTTCGATGGATATCGAGGCATTGATAGCGGATGCCGACAGATTCAAATTCGATTCATTTGTGGATGATGAATCTGTGAATGTGATTAAATGGAAAGATTAGAAAGATTAGGTAGTGTGACATATTGATTGTCAAGAAATAAGTTGAGGTAGCACGAACGAACGGATTAGAGAAGGAGCTTTTGAATGGCTACATGGAAAATAGCGCAAAATTTGTTAAAAGATGTCAGAGCGAGGGGAATTCTTGGGACATCGACGAAGAATTCTTTAAGGAATTCTGAGGAATTCTGTGGGGAATTTCGATGAATTCTTTTTGTCGAGGCATTTTTTGGGACACTTTTTTTCAAGTAATTACCCCTTCTTGTCAGAGAGTTTTTAATTAATTAAACGAATGTTTAACCAGCACAATTCATTTTATTATGAAAGATTGAAGTAAATCCCAAATGAAAGAATCTCTTGAAAAAGATGGGCGACGAGTGAGACTTTAATCTACGACCAAAGAATTGCCGGTCCAGTGCTCTACTAACTGAACTACCGTCAACACATTCATTCGCAAGATTTATTCAGGTGAGATACTTCTTCAATCAATTTTTCCATGTTTCGATATTGCATACCAATTCGTATCCTTAGACCTAAGTTATAGCTCCACGTGTGTATCTGTAACAAAATCTCAATACGCATGTACAGCTTCGAAATCACAAATCATACTTTATATTAGGGATGCTAATACCCGTCGAAACAAGAAACCTGGTACCCGGGTAAACAGTGAACCGGATAGTATAAACCCGGTGCCGGTTCTGGATCTGGTTCCGTTTCTGGACCCAGTTTCGGTTCTGGATCCGTTTCCGGTTCTGGACCCGGTTCCGGTTCTGGACACTGGTTCTGTTTTCAGACCCAGTTCTAATTCTGGACCCGGTTCTAATTCTGGACCCGGTTCTATTTCTGGAGCCGTTTACCGATCAGGACTCGGTTCCGGTTCTAGACACGGTCCGGTTTGGGACCTGGTTCCAGTCCGTTTAAAAAAGGTGTAGATAAAGTTTAAAATTTTTATGGAATACTCAGAAATAATAGGGTTAAATAATCAATGCTCATATATACATAGCGTCGTTTTTGCTGCTTAATTAGAAGACATTAGTCTTATTTTTCGAAATGTCTTCTCTAATTTTATACTCTATCATCGAGACAACACTTTACAACTTTGTTATTTCACTCTTAAATATGGTTACGTAACACAATACGGAACCGAGTCCAGAACAGGAAACAGTTCCAGAACCGGAAACGAAACCGGGTCAGAAATCGTAAACTGGACCAACCGGAACTGGGTCCAGAGCCGGACCGAGTCCAGAACCGGATCCGGGTCCTTAACCGGAATCGGGTTCAGAACCGGAACCGGGTTAAGACCCGGCAACGATTTCAGAACCAGCAACAGATCCAGAACTGGAAATGGGTCCAGACCGGAACCGAGTCTAAAACCTGGCCCAGAATCGGAACCGGGCTTAGAACCGGAATCGGGTCCAGCACCGAAACTGGGTGTCGGTTCTCACTTATGAACGGATACTCGTGATATTAGGACCGGATACCCGCAAAAAAAATTAACATCCCTACTTTATATTGCATCTCTAAGTTACTTGCATGCGTGTCCTACTCGTCGCCAATCTTTTCAAGAGATTTATCATTTGGGATTTACTTCACTTCAGTCTGCACAACTTCTGAGAAAACTAGTATTAAATCTGACAATTAGGAGATATAAATATGCGATACCAAGTATTATTTCATTAATTTAAATTATTTTAATTTAATAAAATTACCTGCGGGCTTGCACAGAAAAATTGTGAAAACAAAAGCAAGACAAAAATTCTGTCTCGAAAAAAATCTCTTGCAGGCCCCAAGCAAATTTTGAGACTTTTGTCAAGACAAAAAGCAGACGTTTTGTCCGGACAATCGTGGAGAAAGCTGACGAAAAAGTAGACAAAAATTTGATGTAGGAACAAATGGCGTCTTTTTGAATTTACATCGTACAAAAATTTAATACAAAAATTCAATCGTCGAAGAACAACTAAATTGTCTTTGAAAACGTCTATGTCACGTGAATCTTCTACACAGCTTTCACAGTCGTCTAAAAAAAATACACCTATAGATACCGATTTTCATCCCAATATGACCATTTTTAGCTTAAATAAAACGAAGGTCAGATTGATATAAAAATTTGGAGTGCTTATGGTTTTAGGGCTCACCACTATTTATAAAGATTTGAGTCAAATTGAATCATAAACAAAAAAGTTTTCAAAAACCGGGTTTTACCCATATAGCCCAGTTCGTACAAAATAAGTTTTTCATTGGGACAAATACTTCCACAAATCTAATTTTGAACATTGCACATCAACAAAATGGTTTGGGCGATATTTTCAACAATGCTAACCGTTTTTTTAACAGCAATGAGTCTGTCATTGTTACCGAAAGACAAGATAATCGCTTTGGTAACGGGAAGTTTCGACGAAGTCTTATCGCTGCCAATGCTACGTTTAAGATGGCAATAAAGTTCGACGGTAAAACTTTTAAGCGGATTTAGATCTTGCAGACAGCTCTGAACCCCGACTCAATTGGCTTTAGTAAATATAAAATGTCAGCAATAACCGAAAATCGACACCAAACAATCACAAGAAATCAAACCGAAATTCAGCGTGACATAAATGTTTCGAGCATAAAATTTAATCACAAAAAGGGATAAGGAATGGATTGAAACTATTAAAGATCGAAGTTTTTTTAGTTATGGAGAAATCTTTAACAGAAGAATTTTCATAAAGTCATCGGTGCCGTCAGCAACTATGCGATGCAACAGAAAAATCATTAACGAAAAGACTGAAGATTAGAGATTTATCGGAATTACTTCAAAGGCAAACCAATGAGTTACACCGAACAAGCTTCCGAATGAGACCGATCAACTGAGAATGGAATTGAATCATTGACTGACAGATTAAGACGTAACTATCAAAATGAGAAGCCAAGAACACCAAACAATTCAATAGCCAACAAAGACAAAAGCCAACGAAATGATGAATTTGTTGTTAAAGAAGTAATACCGAAGAAAAATGAGAGGCTCAAAAATACTTTTGCAAAATTAATTATCACGATCGAAGATACTTTGAAGTTTAAAAAAATGCATAACTTAAATTTATATAATTAAGTAAACTATTTATTAGTATCTATATATGTACACTTAAATACACTCAGAATTTGATTGGAACAGGTAGGTACTTTCAGAGCCGGTGCGAGGGTGGACAGGTGGAGGCACCAGCCCCAGGCCCAAAAAAAATATCTGGCGCTAAAGAAAATGTCGGTTGTGCATATCACTCTATAGCGAGGATCGCAAAACAAGTTTTAGATTAAATGAAATAACATCAGTTTATAACACAGAAATGGGCTATTCACTGAAGGAAATTTTGGGACGCCTTGATGGAAATACGATGGAAATGCGTGGAAATACGTGGAAATACATGGAAGTACGTAAAAATGCGTGGCAATACATGGAAATGCGCGAAACTACATGGAAATGAGCGTGGAAACACATGGAAACGCGATGAAGTGAAAATACATGGAAATGCGTGGAAATCCGATGAAAATGCGTGGAAATTCATGGAAATGAGTGGAAATACCTGTAAATACCTGGAAATGCTATAGAATGCGTGAAAATGCGTAGAAATGCTAGTAAATGAACGGAAATGCGTGGCAATACATGGAAATTCATGGAAATGCGAGGAAATGCGTGAAAATGCGTGATGGAAATGCGATGGAAATGCGTGGAAATACAGGAACATGCGTGGAAATACATGAAAATGAGCATAAATACGTGCAAATACATGGAAATTCTTGGAAATATACGGAAATGTGCGGAAATGCGTGAAATTACATGGAAATGCGTGGAAATGCAATGAAAATGTGTGGAAATATATTTCTTTTACTCTTTTGCTCGAATCTCGAATCATTAATTAATTTAAAAAACCGGGTTACAATTCATTGTTTTACTCCCTTTTTGTCACTTCCCAACGCATAAGTATCATATATGGGTT
>JANTEX010236146.1:0-13062 GCA_024741295.1 Macrocera vittata | reverse complement strand
AGTTTTCATCCGATCGAGCTGAAATTTTGGATTCCGTAGTTTTTTAAGTCTGCACTATTTTTTTTTTAAACTAGAATCGAATCTGGTAACTAGAGGAAAATAAAATAATTTTATGATAAAGCGCATAATTTTAACATATTAGAAGTATTTATCTCCGGCCTAAAGTCTTACTTATATGCTTAGTTCAAGCCGTTTTTGACAATAATTTTTTTTTAAATTTGTTAAAACGCTGGTGAATCACAAAGCTTTCCAAGGGAATTCGTGTTCCGTAAATAAAGAAGATTTCGATGAAATTTCAAGATTTAAATTAGATTAAATTTCAATGAGATTTCAAGACTTTATTATTTATTATTTTTTTTAGGATTTGAACCAAGTTTAAATTTTAAAATTTCTATGCGAAATTTCAGTGATATATTTCATTCAATTTCAATTTACATAATCAATATGATTTTAAGATTTCAATATGATTTCAGTGAAAGTTTAAAATGTCGATTTTTATTTTTAGATTTTTTTTTTTAAATTCATGATTTCAATATTTCAATGAAATTTCAAGATTTCAATAAGATTCTCTTTATTCGTGTCCAACATTTCAATGACTAACTGCCTCCTGAATGACAAGGCCATTTTCAAAAATAATCTGCCGTAGCCCAGATATGATCTGGGGTCTTTTTATTTAAAAGGTATAAAATCTCAAAAATTTCAAAATTGGTTAAAAATAATTAAAAATATCCTTTACGTCAACTCTAACGACTTAAACAAAAACCCCCTGTATGTGTTTTTCTTTAAGTCGTTAGAGTTGAGGTAAAGGACATTTTTAATACCCTGTGTATGTATTATGTTGTGTTAATGATATAAAACTTATATGTGTGTAAATAGGTGTTCTATGGCAAATTCAAGAGCAAAATCAAAATAATGATTTTACAATATTAATTGTGCACAAAGCAAATATGTGCTACTGCTATGAATTGAAAATCATATTTTTCTGAGTATTTGGAACATACTTCACGAGTTTTCAAATGTGCTCTGACTTTTAAATAGTTTAAATTGAAACTAACATATTTACATCGCAATAACTGTAAATCAATTCTGTAGAAATCAAATAGTTTTTTATTAGCGACGGAATTGGCACTGTTAGTCTATGTATTTATCCACAGCATTAAAATCCTATGTATCGTGGAAATTTCACGCGCGGTATGATGCGTTATATTTATTATACCACAAATATCATAATAATAAACAGAAAAGGCATTCTACAGGAGCTGTTTACATCCGATCGTATTGAAATTTTGCAGAAAGTATTTCTTTGAGTCCATTTAACTTCTCGGATGTTTTGAGTCGAATCGGCAAATCCAAAAAGGTGCTTTTTTTTAAATATTTATGCGTTTTTCTTCAGTTCAAATTTTTGCCGAAACTATACTTTGGTGATGAATCTCCTAGAAATATTGAATATTAATGAAATTTTGTGGCAACATTGGTGTTTGGGAGCGCCCCTTTCCTTAACTTTGATCCTGTAGTGCGAAGTTTTTTTAAGGTCTGCACAATTTCTGTGAAAACTAGAATTGAATCCAATAATTAGGGAAAAAACTGTAGAACAAAAGTCGTTTTTTTTTCAACAAAGGTTTTCGGGATCTCACTTTTCCTAAGTTGAAATTTTGTGGCACGAAGGTTTTTATGTCTACACAACTTCTGTGAAAACTAGAATTGAGTTCAATAATTAAGGGAAAAACCGTAGATCAAAAGTCGTTTGATTTCAACATAGGTGTTTGGGAGCCCCCCTCCCCTAGGTTCGATTCTTCCTCAAAAACAATAGGGTTCTTCCTCTCATGGAACTACACATTCTGTGGAAATTTACTGATAATCCATTGAGGCGTATAGCCTGCAGCGTGAAAGAGAAAGGGTGCCTCTAAAAAAAGGCGGAGCTGTCAAAATAGGGTGCCTCTCAAAATGGTGGAACTGTCAAAGGGTGTCTTTCAAAATGGCGGGCTGTCAAAATAAGGTTCCTCTCAAAATGGCGTAGTGGCGGAGCTGTAAAAAATAGGGTGGCTCCCGAAATGGCTGAGCCTCTCGAAATGACGAAACTGTTAAAGAGTGCCATTCGCAAATGCGGAGCTGTCAAAATAGGATGCTTCTCAAAATAGCGGAGCTGTCATAAAAGGATGACTCTCAAAACGGCGAATCTGTCAAAATAGTGGGCTGTAAGTATAGATCCAGTTTGTCACCTCGTACTCCTTTCCAAATGATAACTCGTTGATGTTCTTGAATATTTTTTTCCCAAAGCCACTTTCTTGCAACATTATTGATCAATTTTAAGTTGTTTTACTTGTAATGTTTGTTAGTAACTTGGATGAATGTTCGTAATAAAGTAATTTTGTGTGTAAAAATGTTCTTCTTTTAAAGCAGACAAAGTTAACTTATTCAATCTGTTTTACCCTCCATAATTTTCATAGTTCAATGAAAGTCTTATAAAAACTTGTTATAACAAGTAAGTGGGGATTTTGTATTATTTGAAAGCATCAGCATAAAAACCTGCTTTTTAATGAAGCGGTCCACTATACAGGGTGATGCAAAATTGTATGTGAGATGGCGCATAGGGTGTGCTAACCAATTTTTGAAATTACAACCATTTTCGACCGATGGATTTATTTTGACAGCCCACTATTTTAACAGATCCACCATTTTGAGTGGCACCCTATTTTGACAGCTCTGACATTTTAAGAGGCATACTATTTTGAAAGCTCCGCCATTATTAGAGGCACAAAAAGTGACCGATACCAATACTTCCATATACTACGTATAGTATGGAAGTAAAATATAGCTGTTCAATGGTTCGACGACGATTTTCTTTGCGAATTTAATGCACTCCGTCCGAAGACCGAATACTTAAGAAGTGGCTATGAAAATGGAGACCAGTGTATTTGTGCGATGAATGCCGATAAAACTAAGAAACAACTGGTAACCCAATTTTGCACAGAGGCAGCGGCGGATTAAGGTTTTTTCGGGGCATTCGAGGCCCACTTTTACCAAATTTTATTTTTCGCATTTGTAATACATGTACGGCATGCGAATCTTCTCGTCGTTCGTCATGGGAATATACTTGTCGGTTGAAACGCGAGTCGACTCATTGTATGGCCCCTGAATTAACTCATTTTTGGTGCGCGAATCAACTCGTCGTTCAATGCGTGTGTGTGGTTCGAGGCGTCGTTCAGCAGCACGTGAATCAACTCATTGTTTGGGGCGCAAGTCGACTCTTCGTTCAAAGCGTTTGTTGACTCTTTCTTCTGGCTGTGTATGGACTTGTCGTTCTGCACGCCAATCGACTTGTCGACTTGGCAGGCAAAAGATTCTTTGTTCAACATTGGCGTCAACGCTTTGTTTTGAACGGTCTAGCCGTCACTCTTCATTAATTTTTCGCTCTATACGACCACCTAATTGACAGTTTTCATGATCATTAATGTGCTGCTCTAGATGGGTGTAGATTTTATGGTCTTGATGAGCATTAACTCGTAGTTTTTTTTTTATTAAAATATCGGCTTCTGCAGAATATTGATTTTCATCGATATTCTACAGAAGCTAATCTATATCGAATGTCATCGACACCAAAGGACAACCCTATGATACTAAACTTGTTAGTACAGTCGATGTTTTTCCTTTCTCCGATTGTGTCTCTTTACTTCAACAATTTCACTTCTCAGATAATTTCTTTTTGCTGAAATATGGCGAGCCTTGAAATCAATTACATTAGAAATTGAATGAAAAATTTCCTTGTTGAGACTAGGAATCTAACCCAGATTTTCTATTTTATTGACTGTGCGTAGACAATTACAATCAATTGTCTACTAGTTCTGATTTAGCTTTAATTGGTCTGTTGAGCAACATCTTTTCGCTATCCACAAGCGTCAATCTTCGCTCTTCACGAACTTCAATTCGTCTTCCGTACGAGCCATTTGTGTACGTTCGACGATGTTCATCAGTTTGACGTGTCGCATGATTATCACAGTACCAATCTCCGTTTCATTCGTTTTTTAGAGTGCAAGTCAATTCGTTGTGTATCAAACGATTATTAACTTGCCGTTCGTCACCGGAAACCATGTCTTGAGATTATTGAACTAGGCATCCAACGCGATCATCACTTTGTTGTTCAGCTAAAGCATTAATGCATGAAACCTTTTACCCGTTCGTCAATATCTCACCTATTTTTATCGACAGTTGCTTTGTCGGTTAGAATACCACTTCAGTCTTAGTAGCTCGACTCGCCGGTTTGATTCTCGAGCTAATGGTCTTCTTCTAAATGGCTCTAAGTTTTAGGCTTTAGTCAAATCTTTATCGTTGTTGCCTATTTGAAAATATTGTGATGTGATTTTTGTTTGAAAATCGGGTATTAGAACCTGATCTGTATCGGTAGTGCAGTTCCGGACTAGCTCCTCAACGGTAAATAAACAAGACCGAAAAACGTTCCAGCAACAGTCCTAAATCCTTTGGACCGTTAAGTTTAACCGTCGAAGCGATAGAAAAGATTATCGACCTTCACTTCAGAGAGAGAGAGCAAAATATTTTATTTTCAAAACGCCTGACCCCACAAAAGTTGCATATTAAAGAAATAATAAAAAATTTCCGTTTTTTTTTTTTTAATTTGTCATCTGTTTCTGCCGCCTCGCCAAAAACTGTTTTTAACGGTTTTCTGACTTCAGATTGACGGGTAATTACTCGAGGATTTCTTGGAACATCGATCGAGGAATTCTTTGAGACATGTCGAGAAATTCACAAGTTCATGTCTGATTAATATCACCGACATTTTGGTATTTGGTCAAAAATTTTGTCCTTGCTGATTGGCTCCATCCAACCTTTGATGCAACAACAAAAACAAAAAAAGTCCAATTACCCGATGATAACATTATTATCTTCATTTTTAATTTCTAAATACTCATTGACTTAATTCCCATATTTGTACACAAATATTGTTCTTGAAGCTAAGTAATCAAAGGCAAATACGTAAATAAACCAATTTGGTATAATTTGTAATTTCGATTTTAATAGATCGAATTTGTTTCGAACAAAAGTTGCTATTATTTCTGAGGTAGAATTAATAAAAAATAGTTCATTCGAAGGGCCATTACAGGCAATATTAATTTACTTGAGTACATTTTCATTTTCGCTACTGTATGTGTGTTTTGAGTCAATAAATCTGAAAATCTGAAAAAAATAGTAAAGTTAACCCCCTCCTCCTTCGAAGGGCCTTCAAAGTTTTTATATAAATTTTCCCAATTTTCACCAAATTTACTATTAAAAAATGGTAATCGATACAAGATATAATCGAAATTAATTTTTGTTTGAGCCAAATTATTACTAATCATCCTCCCCCTTCCAGAGGCCCCAAAAGTTTGTATGTTTAAAATCGCTCAAAAATGACTACGTACAGTCAGTCGGAAATCTAATGCTCAACAATTACCCCTGAGCCCTCGAAAGGCTCTCAAAGTTTCTAAGTTGATGTTTGATGTTCATGTCGTTATAATACAAATTACAGTAACAATAATTTTCCTTTTAACAAGTATTACAAGGAGAATTTAGGAGTGGGTGTATCTCCACTCTTGATCCCCTACCCCGCTAAACTACAATGAATTCCCATACAAACTTTGGGAGCCCGTATTTTTTTTGCAAAAACCTTTGCAGGGTTGCAGTTTAAAGTAAATACGTAACATATATATACATTGTCAATAGGGGTGGTCGATATAGCAAAATATTTTATTTTCAAAATGCGTGACCCCGCAAAAGTTGCATATTGAAAAAATAATAAAAATGTTCAATCTTTTTTTGTCATCTCTTTCTGCCGCCTCGCCAAAAACTGTGTTTTTTACGGTTTTCTGACTTCAGATGCCGGAATCTTCTTAAACTTAGGTTCTAATGATTTTACGTCTGGATAAAACTTGTAGTAAATTTAATTTTACATACTAAATGCATAAACAGTTTTTCTGTATCTCAAATGCAACTGATAATTTTGCTATATTCATAAGATGTCTGATCTACTTCGCCGCATATGCTTTTTTAGACTGGAAATCGTGTTTCCAGATTGTGGCGAAACGGGTGGTCCGATTTCATTGATCTTTTTTTGTTGCAAAGGCACAAAAATTTAATTATTTAATTTAAACTCGCCAAGTCGGCCAACTCATGTTTAATCCTGTTTTTGCTTAAGACTGTTTTATAAGATTGTGGCGAAAAAGTTTCACCGATTGAGTCACTTTTATTTTTATTTTAATTGCTTTATATACCTACGTATTTTACACTTTATTTCGTCTCAATTGATCGAAAGAATTCGCCATAATCTTATAAAACAATTTTAAGCGAAAATACGATTTACGGCGTAATGAGTTGGCCGAAGTGGGCCTTTGCAACACAAAATAGATCGATGAAATCGGACCACCTTTAAAAAATACGATTTTCAGTGTAAAAAATCATATGCGGCGAAGTAGATCTTGATAATATGGCAAAATTATTAGTTGCAGTTGAGATACAGAAATAACTGTAAACAAACAGACAGAGAATCATTAGAACCAAAGGGTAAGAAGATACCGGCGTCTGAAGTCAGAAAATCACAACAAAATCAATTTTTAGCTAGGCGACCAAGGGGGTAATAACTTAAAAAAATTGTGTCCCAAAGAATTTCTCGAAATACTTAAAGAATTCCTTGAAATACTCAAAGAATTCTTCGGAACTCCTCAAAGAATTCCTCGCCGATGTCCCAAGAATTCCTCGAGTAATTACCCCTCTAAGGCGGCAGAAAGAGATGACAAAAAAAATGTGGCCATTTTTTTATATCTTCAATATGCAACTTTTGCGGGGGTCAGGCGTTTTGTTTTGTTTTGCTGCTTCATCATAAATATTTTAAGAAAAGGAACATCGCGTTTGGTTAAAAATGTGCAAAATATCTCTCTATATTTTGTACACAAAAATAATAGCAAAGACACAAACTTCTATTCATAGACTCAAACTTCTATTCATAGACTCAAACTTTTATTTTGCATCAGGTACTGTTAAATATTGAATATATTAAAAAACAATGATTTCAAGTTGTAGCTATGACCTTTAGAAACAGTAGTTACTAATGTCACATTTTTTTAAGAGTCGCCGTTTAGGATCTGTAATTAATTTTCCTTCTATCAAACATCACATTTTAAAGAAAATGATAAAATTGCATTGATGTACCTCTAAACATCAAGATTATTTTGTTTTTTATTTTGACCACCCTAGTACTCGTGTATACTATATGTACATTCTGAAAGTATTTAATTTTGTAGGAATCTCCCAAAAATTGGCTGACTGCTTTCCGAGCTGCTTACTAACAAAATCATAAAAAGCATTTTAGTTGTGATGAGCAAATCACTATAAAACAATGAAAACTGTTATAACTATTATATAACTATAATAATTTATAATTTACTGCACAATCATCTCCTTTTTTTGAGCGATGCTATATACCCGTCACAAAATACTTAAATATAGCAATATAAATATAAGTATAGGTATATTATATGTATATCGTGGAAAACAATTCTGGCCCATTATAGCTAAGTTATAATACGTTTTATATACATTTTGCTATACAGCTATATATGTTAACTACCTATATACAGAACAGAACAAAATATGATGATTTAAGAGAACATAAATTTAATTATGCAAAATATGATTAGAAATTTCTTCGAAAATATAATTTTATGTTGAAATAAATTGGCCGTGACAATATATAAATATTTTATATTACAACGTTTTTATGTTACATATTATAATGGTATATAAATTTAAATATATATATTCGTCTTTTTCTTTGAGTACATTCTTCTGTGTCTGTGCGCGCTTCGCATTGCTTTTTATAGTAAAAATATAACAAAAAAAAAGTAATAAAGGTAAAAACACTAATGCTCTCTAGTAGATCACTTCTTCGTTAATATACCGTGCAATGTTAAAACCCATAAAAGTGTAAATTATGTCGCGAGTGCCATACATTTATATTATATATATATATATGGCATGCGAAAATAATAAAATAATATATTACATTTGCAAAACGGCCACAATGAGATGCTATGTGTTTTCAACTTAATTAAAAAAGGTTATGTTAGCAATATGAATATTCCAACTTATACAGTCATCATAGCTCACCTGCTAAGTGTAATATTAAACCGTATAATATACAACCACAATGTATGGTATAGGTAAGGTACGTGTACACAGAAATAAATTTCACCAACAACTTCTTTATGAATTATGAAAATGTAGATCAAAATGCAGAGTGCAATGAACTTAAAAAAAGTAAAAATAAAAACCAGAGGTAAAGTATTGCAAAACGTAAGCGAACACTTAATGAAATACATTGAAAAAAAATAAAAATAAAGAAAGATGTTAGACGTTAATTCAGTGGATAATCTGCATTATTTCAATTCGTGATTAAAATTGTTTTATATAAAATAAATATTGTTTGAAATTTTAATTACATTTGAACGGTGCATGCATATTTAACTACACTATATACCAACAAGGCGATGTCATGCTTATTTTTGTGTTTTTTTGTTCGCTGTTGTTGTTGTTGCTTTTTCAAAGAAGTTCGTGTCGACAAAATCGTATATCTACATATACCTATTAATCTTATATATAAATATATGTTTTTAGCGAAATAAATTATGCTGTTTATTTGCGACAACGACAACAACATGATGTGATGCATTGCTCTTGAGCATTAAATTTATGTATATATACATATTATGATGATGGCCTCTGAGGACTTTCTACTTAGACGTTAGCAGACAAATAATGTAACGCAACAGAATCTAAGACACTTAAAAAAAGTAGACACACAGAACAAAAAGTATACAGAATAAAAACCCTGGACCAAATTTTTTTGTATGTTTAATAATTACTGTGTGCACAAACCAATTTATGTGTATGCGCTTCGATTTTTTTATACCACACGAAATCAGTCACGAGGCGATATGAAATTTAAACTTGAAATCAGGGTTGGTTTGATTTAAATCAATTAATTTAAATTATTGATTTAAATGTATTGGTTTTTATTGAATAATAGAGCACTTGATTTATTTTATTAGCGGAGCCGTATCAGGGCTGTAACTGGCCTAAAGTTTTGGGGTTAGAGGGCTAGTTGTTTTATATGTATAGGCGAAACATTTTTGACGTTTTTACTAGTTAAAAGATAATAAATTTAGCACAAGAGGTAATTACTTAAATTAAATGTGTCCCAAAGAATTCCTCGACAAAAATATTTTTTTGGAATTCGGTCACACACCCTCTCCTTGCAGGGTTCCCCGAAGTTTGTATGAAAATTTTCGAAAAAAATATATATTTACATCTGAAATCGAAAGATGTTAGGTGAGTTTGGTTAGGTTGGCGGTGCATGCACCAATCATAGGCCCTCTTGGGCCCATAACAAACCAATTGGACCTAGTTTTTAGTTGGAATCCGAACCACCCGGCCTTGAGTTAAATATTATTTTTAGAGTCTAAGTAATTATAATTAAATAGCGTGACCAAGTTTTTGTCAAGTTTCGAACTCAAGACCTAGCAGTTACTAGACCATGCTTTTGTCCATACTGTTCTTCCAGAGGCCCTCAAAGTTTGTATGAAAACTTTAGCTATCAGATGATTCCATGCCTTGCCCCTGCAAAAAGGAATCATAGGGAGGAAAGGAAGAAGGGGTGTGATCAACGATTTCGCTAAATTAAAACATGTTTTAAAAAATTTAATTTTGAATTTAATAACGCAAAATTACAAAAAAAATTCTCGAGTTTAATTTTACAATATTTATTGCATTATTTGCAAAAAGCAAGCAAAGCAAAAATTACGATTGATTGATTGAATGAAAAATATGGCGTGTGTCTTGATGACCATTGAGCTGTATTAAGTTTGACAATAACAATTGCTCAGCGGCATCTTGCCGCCAACAACGTGAATAATGTTTTATTTGGGTTGAGCAGGAAACCAACAAAGTCCCGAATAATTCCTCAACGAAAAGAATTCCTCGTGAATTCCCAGGAATTCCTTAAGAAGTTACCCCCTCGGCTTCACTACTGGTCGCTTAACGGTTTCTGTTGATGTTTTTAATGTGACGACTCTAGTGATACTATCGTTACCGGTGTGAAGTTCTATAGTTCTTCCCATTTCCGTTGATTGTCCTCTCGTATAAGGAACACGTCACCCAATTCGGGATTCGGCCTGTGTATGTTTCACTTTGTTCGATGTTGAAGCTCGGTCAAATATTCTTATTGCCACCGTTTCCAAAACGGTTGTACCATTTGTTGATTTTTTTTACACCTGCTTCGGCTAATCCGTTGAAATGTGGTGCACTAGGTGGACTGAAGTGCCAATTGATTCCATCGCCAGCGATTAATGTTGCCTATTTTTTGGCGATAGTGTGATATTCGTTTAAAATTCTATTTGGTACCATTGTCGGTATATACCCCGACGGCCTAGAAATCGACGAAATGCAGCGATGCATGCGGCCGATGTTAAGTCGGTAATGGCCTCATAGTGAACGTTGACTTTGTTGCTAGTCGTACGATAACTCCGATGTATCCCTTTGACTATGTGTTTTTGACCTCGGCTGTTGGATTGTTTCGTCATGATCGGTCCTGCGATTTATCGATGAATGGATTCAATGATGTTAAATTGTTGATTGTGTGTTGATGTTATGGTAATTCTCAATACCACTGAGTGATTGTAGAGCCCCTTTAACTCATATGATGATAAGAATTGGGTGTTTTTTTTTTGTTGACGATTGTTTCATGATGAATCGTCGAATCATTCCGATTCGATTGTCACATGGGTGATGATTTTTCGTTCTTCAAGTTGTGATGGATCGATGGTTGATTTTGGTTTGTTTGTTGAGCACAATGGTGGTGGTCTGTCAACCATGCCACAATTGTTGATTGTTTATTAACTTTGCTGGATAAATGTCGCGAGTGGCCAAATCCGCGGCATTATCGGTTGTTCTGATGAATCTATTTGTGATGTTCGGTTATTAATGACTAATGAGAACCTTTCATCGATAATGTGGTGATCGCAGTCATGCACGTTCGATTTCCGAATCACACAGTGCATATGTTTGTCGATGAACACAAAATGTTGATAATGCGGTGCATCAAATCGGCTAGCATAGCAACGCCGCACAACTGTAAACGTAGTATTGACACCGTGACACCTTGATTGATGTGACTTAATCGTCCCGCTAAAATTGAAATTGTTGGTTTTCCTGATTCATCGTGATTGTTGACCCTGAAATAAACTACAGCAGGATAAGCCTGTATTGATGCATATGCAAATCTGTGCAGTTGATACGATTTGTCCATTGCAACACCCGTCCAGGCGTAAATCCTTAGTTGTATAAGCTGTTTCGATTTTGGACGATATGCATCCCAATTTCTAATTCTGTTCATATTCTCTCTGATGGATCATCCCAGTCCAACTTAAGGAGGCACAATTATTGCATCATCAATTTTGATGTTATGGTTACTGGTTCGAGCCAGCCAATTCGATCGAAGAGCTGGCCGGCTTGTTATAATAATTCACGTTTAGTAATTTTCTCGATTGTTTTGCTATCGATGGTGATTCGAAAACTCAATATGTCATCTACTGATGCCAAGTGTTGTGATTGGTTTGGTTTCATTTAATGCGAGCGAATATTTGCACGGTCGACCCGCCTCTGGTATTGTTGAAAGACTTCTTCGTTGTTTGACGCTCATTTAACCAATTCCATGCAACCGTTGTGCATTAATTCTGTCATTTCATTCCTTAGCTCAATTGCGAACGTTACATCATCGGAGCCGCTCAGGAAGTCATCAACATAAAAATCTGACTATACGGATCTGGATGCGATGGCCAATTGTCTTAGAGAACGAATTGCCAGGAATGGTGAACCTTTTAATCCATATGTTACAGTATTAAATCGACAGTGTTTAATTAATTCATTTGGTGAACGACGTCAAACTATATTCTTTGATAATCTTGATCAGCTGGATGTACTGTTACTTGTCGATTGATTTGCCGATTGTCGGCATAAATTGCTATTCGATTTTGCTATATATCCATTGGTTGTAGTTGTTGTGATCCAGCTGAAGTTCGTGGTACTTCGATGGATTTGGACGTAGATGCGAACTTAGCTGTTTATTAGTCGAGGTTGTATGCTCATTTATCCAGGTCACACTACAATTCATTTTAACATATTTCACTATATCTTAGGAACCGTTGAGGTACTAAATCGTACACTAAATTCTTCTTATTGAGTACTAAATCCTCACCAAGTTTTAACTCGATCGGACAACTTTGTCCGGCTGGTCTGATACATTCGTGTTTACCTCCAGTGCCATTCAGGTTCGGCATAGTGCTGAACCAGAGTACTATAGAAGTTCTTCCGAGGCCTACTCGAATGCTAGAAGGCGCCTTCTCACCTGCCTCCATAATTCACACAGAACGTTACAGACATTTTAAAGAAGTTCATAAAATTGCCTACCCCAAAGAGACAATAGATTATTCATCCCCTTGAATTCTAGTTGCAAAGAAAGAGACTTTATAGTTACAATCTCTCCTCTTGGAAATTTTAAGAAAAATTTCAGAAAACTCTGGATGCACCTATTTAAACCTATATAGGAATTTTTGAAATATCTAGGAGACTCTAGCAAAAACTTGCAAACCAATTATAGCAATAGACAAAATTTAACCAAAAAAATTGCAAGAAAATAAAGAAAGGGCAAAAGAAAAACCAGAAAATGGCTTCAAAAGAACTGAAATTCTCTTGTAGATTCCAGAAAATCTAGCTTAATGTTTCTCGGTTGGTCAATCTTCGTCGATCTCGGGAGACTTTGTATATTTTTTGGAAAATAGCAATTCAAGCCATGGCTCAGTATTGAAATCATTCAAGTCATATTGAAAGATTTTGCAGTCAAATTTCTGCTTGCAAACTTGCAAATTTAACAAATCAAAATATATTTTATTTCGTATTTAATGATACTCAATTCCTCTCAATTTTAATCAAATTCTCTCAATTTCACTCAATACTTCTCAC
>JANTEX010236035.1:0-13069 GCA_024741295.1 Macrocera vittata | reverse complement strand
TAAATTAGGGATCCAATTGGGTATACAATTGGATATCTAATTGGCTATCCATTTAGGTCTCCATTTAGGTAACCAATTGAGTATGCAATTCGGTATCCATTTGGGTATCCAATTATGTATCCAATAGGCTATCCCATTGGCTATCCTTGGGTATCCAATTGAGTATCTAACTGGCAATACAATTTGGTATCCCATTTGGTAACCAATTGAGTATCTAATTGGTTAACCAATTGGCTATCAATCTGGGTATCCAATAGGGTATCATATTGGATACCCAATTGGAACCCAATTGAAATACCCATTGGGTACCCAATTGTCTATCTAATTGTCTATCCAATTGGCACTCCAACTGGATATCCAATTAGGTAGCCGAATTGGGTAACTAATTAAGTATCCAATTGGAGATCCATTTGGGTATCTATCTGAGTACCGAGATGAGTATCTAATAGGCTATTCGAATAGCTATCCTTGGATACTCATTTGGAAACCAAATTAATTACCTAATTGGAGACCCAATTCCTGATTGTACAGACAATAGGGTACCAAATTGGATACACAATTGAGTACTTAATTTGACACCCAACTGGTAACCTAATTAGATACCCATTTCTATACCCATATGGCTATCGAATTGGCAATCCAATTGTCTATTCAATTGGCTCCCAGGATAGCCTATTGGATACCCAGTTTGATACTCTATTGGATTCTTAATTGGTTACCTGTTTTGGATTCCAGATTAGATACCCAATTGAATACCCAGTTGGAGAGCCAATTAGATAGCCCGTTGGATAGTTAATTGTTTACCCGATTGGATACCTAATTGGATAGACAACTGGATATCCAATTTACTACCTTAATGGTTAGCCAAATATACACCCAATTGAATAAAAAACCGGTTACCGTATTGGATATCCAACTGGAAACTCAATTGTATACCCAATTTGATACCCGGTTGGATAGCAAATTGGGTAGTATCTAATTGGATTCTCAATTGAGCTATCCAATTGGGAATCCAACTGGGTATCCAATTTGGAACACAATTAGGTATCCAATTGAGTATTCAATTGGGTATCTAATCGTTTATCCAAATCGGCATCCAATTTGGTATCCAAGGATAGCAAATAGGATCTCCCTCAATCCGATATCCAATTGAATACCAAATTGGATACCCAACTAGATAACCAATTGAATACCCAGTTAAACAGCCAATAGCATAGGCTACTGGATAGCAAATTGGGTTTTTAATTTGGTACCCAATAGGGCTATCCAATTGGAAATACAATTGGGTGTCCAACTCGGAACTCAATTGGGTATCTAATCATGTATCCGGTTTGGTATCCAATTAGATACCTAAGGATAGCCAATAGGTTACCCAATTGAAAACCCAATTCGATATCCAATTGAATGTCCAATGAGATACCCAACCTATCTAACTTTCTATCAAATTAAGGGTCCAATTGGCAATACAATTGGATATCGGATTGAGGGGGATCCTATTGGCTATCCAATTAGATATCCAATTCGGTAACCAATTAAGTACGCAATTGGGTGTCCATTTGGGTTTTCAATTGGTTATTCAATAGGCTATCCCATTGGCTATACTTAGGTATTCAATTGAGTATCCAATTGGCTATCCAAATTTGGTATACAATTCGGTAACCAATTGAGTAACTTATTGGCTATCCAATTGGCTATCAGTCTGGGTACTTATTGGCTATCCAATTGGCTCTTCAACTGAATATACAATTGGGTATCCAATTATTACGTATCCAAATTTGGTAACCAATTAAGTATCCAATTGGATACCCAATTGAAATCCCAATTGGGTGCCCAATTGGCTATCTAATTGGCTTTCCCACTAACCAACTAGGTATCCAAATTGGGTAACCAATTAAGTATCCAATTGGGGATCCAATTGGGTATTCATTCTGGTATCGAGATGGGTATCTAATAGGCTGTTCGATAAGTTATCCTTGTATACTCATTTGGAAACCAAATTAGATACGCAATTAGATACACAATTAGAGACCCAATTGGATTCCTAATTGGATAGCTAATAATGGTACCAAATTGGATACCCAATTGGGTACTTAATTGGACACCCAATTGGGTACCTAATTAGATACCCAATTGTATACCCATATGGCAATCGAATCAGCTATCCAATTGTCTATTCAATTGGCTCCAAGGATAGCTAATAGGATAGCATATTGGATACCCAGTTCGATACCCTATTGAATACCTGATTGGATACTTAATTGGCTGCCTATTTTGGATACTAAATCAGATTCCCAGTTGGAAAGCCAATTGGATAGCCCGGTGGATACTCAATTGGATACGCAATTGGATACCCAACTTAATACCTAATTGGAAAGCCAAATAGATGCCCAATTGGATAATCAACTGGTTACCCTATTGGATACCTAATTGGATACTCATTTGGATACCCAATTTAAAAACCGGTTGGAAATCGAATTGAGTAGCCAATTGGATAGAAAAATTGGATAGCCAATTGGATAGCCAATTTGGTATCTAATTGGACACCCAATTGAGCTATCCAATTGGATATCCAATTGGGTATCCTATTGGGAACTCATTTGGGTATCCAATTGGGTATCTAATCGTGTATCCAATTTGGCATCCAATTGGGTATCCAAGGATAGCCAATAGGATCCCCTATTGGGTACTTAATTAGATATCCAATTGAATACCAAATAGGATACCCAAATGGATATCCAATTGGATATCGATTGGTCACCCAATTGGATACCTAATTAGATAAGTAAGTGGATAACCTAATGGATACCCAATTGGATACCCATTTGGATAGCCAATTGGATAGCAAATTGGATAGCCAACTGGATACCCAATAGGGTATCCAATGGAAACTCAGTTGGGTAACCAATGGGATAGCAAATTGTATACTCAATTGAATACCCAATAGGATACCCAATAGGATACCCATTTGGTGACCCAATTATATATATAATTGGATAGTCATTTTGATACCCAATTGGAGACCTAATTGGATAGCCAAATAGATATATAATTGGATACCCAAAGACAACCAATAGGAAAGCCTATTGAAAATCAAGTTCGGTACCATATTAGATACCCTATTAGAGACTTAAATGAATTCCTAATTGGACACCCAAATGGATAGCCAAGTGGATACGCAATTGGATAGCCGATTGGGTACACAATTGGGTACCCAATTTTATAGCCAATTGTATAGCCAATTGAAATTGGCTACATAAGAGGGTTGTACATCATTCAAAATAACAATGAAGTATGCGTCGTAGCCTTACAGGCATCAGCACTTTAACACCTCGTACTTCACATTAACACCTTAAAGCCTCGTACTTGGCATCAACATTTAAATGAGTCAAGTTATCAGCACCTTAATGGCTCGGTCGACTTCCTTATAATCAAAGGATCTGCCAGATAGAGATTTCCTCAATTATAACCATGAACAACACCAACCAACTTTTCCTATATATTGTATATATCTCACGATACGTGATGGACTAGCACTGGTTTTAGGCAAAGAAACTATGTGGCCTCTCGAGATCAGAGTCTGCCTCTACTTCAATATTGCCTGGGGAAGTTTTAATTGCTTTTTTGCTAGACTCGTACTGTCGATGAGTATGAACTAATATTCTTATCGTCTTCAGAGGCACTTTTAGTTATCTACAAATAGAAAAATAGGCCCTCGCTGTTAACCGGATTTTTGCCCTGGTCTACGAAGGAGGATCTTAGGAAGAATTCCCACCTCTAGCAAAAGCAAGTATCATAATAAAATTCAATAAATTGCAATAATGAATTTTTGTCAATTTTTAAAGTAGAGGCACTCGAAAGAGCTTAGTTATATAATATTGCAACTAAAACTAACTGAGATATCTAAGTTCTAGCGAATGCTCTAATGTGCCAAGAATTTAGTAGCTGAAATCATTATCAAAGATCGAAATTTGTTGATTGCACACAACAAATTCGACCGACACTCAACTGTAGAAGCTCAATGAACAATTGAAGAGTTTTAGATTTTTGGTAGTTAGTTCATCTCGAACTCATTAAAATCTCTGTATAGGCAGGCACGTGGTTTAAAAATTCGTCCATCGTTCCCAATCGTCCTTATACTACCACTAAAGCCTTTGCCTCATCCCGTATTTACACCTTGAAAAATAGTTTGATCGAAATAAAAAAATCAAAAATCTTTGCCTTCCTGAGTGTTAATCAATCCTGACGCTGATCTAAGGCAACTCAACTGAAATAAGTAAGGCCAAAAACGATTATGATGACTATAGCCACTAAAATTGTATAGGCTATAGAAACTCTTAAAAACATTTCGGCTTCAGGTCGTGAATTGAAACCAATGATGTATATTTGACTAATTAAGAGGCCGTTTCACGAGGGACTCTTTACAAGACATAGAATAACAACCATATCTACTAATTAAACTTTGTTTTTAAATGTTTTAAGTTAATTTAAAAAAAAACCATTCATTTCAGTATTTATTAAACCATAAATTTACAACAGCTTTTCCAAACTGAACTATCTGAACAAGCGCCTAACCCCAGTTAATGCCATCCTGAACCTTGCACATGATTTCCGAAGATTTATGCAATCTCTCCAATTCGATAGGCGACAAAATTTGCTTTACAACTTGTGAAACACCATTTCCATTCAATACGCACGGCAAAGCCATATAACAATCTTTCTTAATGCCATGCAGTCCCTGCGATGTCATACAAAAAAAAATCAGTTAAAAACAATCAAATTTCCTCTAATTTCTCAATAAATAAGTACCGTTGCCAATGTTGAACAGGCATGGACTTTGTTCGTATTGCCCAATATCGATTCAGCAATGGACGATACATTTAAGCCAATTGCCCAATTTGTGTACCCTTTCAATTTGTGAACATAACCACCCGCCTTAACAACACGCTGATGAACTTCTGCCCAATTCTCGGCATCACGATCGGTACCAATATGTGGATTAAGTTCGGCCAAACGAACACCGGCTATATTAACACCTGACCATACTGGAACTGTAAAAGAATAATTCTGAAACGTGTTCTGATCCGTGACCTGCTCAACAGAACACTCTCACTAACCACTTGAGTCACCATGTTCACCAATAATCCAACCATGACAAGATGCCGGTGCCACACCTAACCGCTGCGATATTAAAAATCGAAAACGAGAAGAATCCAAATTGGTTCCGGCGCCGACTACACGATTCGCTGGCAAACCACTGAGACGCCAGGCGACATACGTTAGAATGTCGACCGGATTTGAGGCAACCAAAATAATTGTGTTCGGACTGTGGGCGACAACTTTCGGAATGATCTCTTTAAAGATGTCCGTATTTCGTTGAATTAAATTCAGTCGGCTTTCGCCGACCTCTTGTCGTACGCCGGCACATATGATGCATAGACGAGAGCCGGCCGATTGCTTAAAGTCTTAATGGTAATATTTATCGTAATGTATTGAGATCATGACAATTTTTTGACACAAAACCAATCTTACCAGCACTGCCAGAAATGTTGGCATTTCTTATAAATGCAGATCCATGTTGTAAGTCTAGCACCTCTCCTTCGAGTTTTTTCGGATCATTGTCGACTAGTGACACGTCATTGGAAATATTTTGTGTCAGAATGCTGAACGCACAAGCCATGCCAACGGCTCCAACGCCGACCACCGTAACTTTATGCGATGTTGTGGTCGGACAATTGGTAACCATATGCATTAATGCGTCTTTTGTGGGTAATCGTTTGCAATCTACAATATGATTGATGGTTGGATTTAGGATGCAATGGGTTTTTCGTTACGCACCTGAAGGATTTGGTGGAGGAACCACCGCCGGTGGCGGCGGCCCAGCTACACATCGTTGACTTGAGAAATGTATCGCAGAAGCATTCACGATTTTTCCTGTTATCCACTTATAGTTTGTTAGTCCATCGAAGGATTCGATAAGACGACTGACATTCCTTGGGCAGTACATTTGGTTGGGCTGGTTGCTGAAAATTCTCAATTCTGTATTTGAATGATTGTGAGTACAATTTTTTGGCTGATATGATTGGAATCTCAATTGTAATAAATCTCATTAAAAGTTTGACTGGTGAGCTACATCCGATTTGTATTTGGACACATCCTATTCTAATGTCTTCGCAATTTGTTTATGTGGCAGCTGCCTCAAGTGAGTTACAGTTACAGTTTGACTGAATAATTCGTGAATTCTAGCAGAACTTTAAATTCCTTCAATTTCATCACACATTGCTTGCCGTTTTAAATTTCTTAATTCGGCTTTGTATTTTTTTTTTAGGAAAGACTGTGATATGGGTCAATTGATTTCCTAGCCTTTCTCCTTGTCTTTTTAAGTTAGTCGCCTTTTTTTGGTCCACCAGAATGGTTTTTTGGTAACCTTTAAGAATAGCTCTGTCCGTAACGACAGAATGCACCAGTGACATTTCAATGGAATGCCACAAAAAGACAGTGCCCGATATTGCAGTTCAGAATACGGTCGGCTAGCCGTATTGGTTGATGAAACCGGATAATATCAGAACATGGTTTGGTCGCACGGATCCTGATCTTCAAAATAACGAACTACTTTGACCAGTTAGAAGACAAAACAGTCTTTAGACGGATGGCTTACACATCTAGGCACGAAAGCCTGATGCCACAAAAGACACTGTTCTATTTCTGCGAATGGACAAATTTGTAACACAGCAAAGCTATGGCGGCTACATTGTTGTTGCTTTCTATATTTCGTAGCCGAAAATGCAAATGTGGACCCATCTTCAGTGAGAATATCAATTGAATTAATCCGATGTACGCAACGGAATAGCACCTCCTATATCCTTGGTTCAGATAACGCACATAGCTCTTAGGAATCAGGGCAGCGCAGCCTTTTTCACGTTTGATCGGCGTTAAGGGGTGTGCTTGACCTTACGTTGGTATCAAACATATTGATGATTAGGATCAAGTATTGACATATATCGGATATGACTTCTCTCCGTACTCGCAGGCACAGTGGTCTAAAACGTGCCTCTGTGCCCTTCCCGGGAATTTAAGCCTTTCGATAAATCCTGACTCTCCCAACAAAAGTTTAGAGATTGTGGCTGCCGTTTGATATAATATCAATAGGCAAAAAGGTGATCGAGCCTAATGTCCTAAGTCGCAGGAGTGCGTATCCAGAGCATTCACAAATAAAGTGCGCGTCTTATGGAAGTCCCATGTCGTTGAGAAGTTTCTTCAGATAACAGTGCCCGATCGGTAGACCAGTAATTAGTTTTCTGTTTGGACTATTGATCAACTTTTTTGCTTGGTAACAATATCCTTCCAGTTCACCGAGCTTCCCTGTGTTACCTTTGAAGGAATTGGTCAACATTCCGTCTAATCATTAAAAGTGGGTAGCTAGCAACGGATTCTGGACCAAAGAATCTGGTCTCTGATGCCTGGCAAACCAACGCGTCTGCACTTCATTTATCTCTATTCATGAATGGCACCAGGCACCAATATGAGGCTAACCTGGTTCTTCGAGGATAAAGCATCCAACGGTTTTTTGCAATCAAGTACCAGGCCTGATCTCACTTTAATGGCTCCAATTGCCTGTATGGAAGATTTGAAGTTGGAGCAAATTGCGATTGATTTACCGGTCATTGTTTTCAGTTCTGTTAGATAACAGAGTGTTTTAATCGCCATCACTTCTGTCTGAAAAACAGATGAGGTAGATCACATTGGAAGCGAGACGCCTGAAGTCATAATTGCAACATGACCTCCGGCCAATCCCCTAACGGGAGGATAACTGAGCAATCTTCAAACGGGAGGATAACTGGGCGACCCGTGTGTCATTGTTTTGTGTGGGTTTGACCATCTTAGGAGGCTCATATATTGGGCTAATTTGATCCAACACTGCCAGCCGATCCGCCACGTTCAATGTGTAGTCTATTATAGTGCAATGCTCTAAGATCCTACCAGTGTCAATCCGTGTACCTCTCGTTTTTAACCGGGTCGCGTTTAGAAAAGCTTCCCGTTTGATCTCAAGCGGCAACGTCATCGGTTCCACAGCAGCTGAAGGGGCTTTTTCATGGCTTCAGTAATCGCAGTGCACGCCATGCGTTGCACTGAGCTCTGCATCTTCGATACTGAATTTATATCTGCTCTACACTTTTTGGTGCAAGCCCCCACGTCCTTACTATAGCTCTAGAGCAAACCCAAAAGGAATGTCAAGCTTTCTTGCATTTTTAGGATAAGTGTTCGGACCAGTTAAGTTTCTTCTCCAATGTGAGCCCTAAGTATTTTCCTTTTTCCGAAAACTCTAGGTTAGTGCAAAACAATGTAGTCGAGCCAGGCCGTCCAAATTTCCTTTTACTTGTGCAATAAACAATGACAGTTTCTTCCGGATTGACTGACAGGGATTTGTCATTACACCATCTCTCGACAATTTGTATATCATCCGAATATAAATGACCTATTCAAACTTCCAACTTGACACCATAGCAGACGGAAGAGGACGCCACCTTCTGGGCATCCTCTGTTTGTAACTGCCGTCAGAGAATTATCGGTCATCTCTGCCGTAATAATCCGATTGCAAGGCATTGCTATAGTCGAGCAGACAATTGATTCTTTAATACCTTAAGTAGCACTTAGCTTATAGATGCAATAGTCGTGTTGTTAAAAGTCCCCTCAATGCCCCAGGCTCACAGCAATCTTATTGACAGCTAGAGTTCTTTCGAGTGAGTTAATTTTCTGGCAATATATGCATGCTGGTTCACATGCAATGGATTCAAAACCATTTCTGATGTGTCAGTCTATGATTCTTTTCATGACTTTGAGAAGAATTGGGGTCAGACTTATAGGTGTAAAGTCCCCAGAGACTCAGTCCCTCCTTTATGAAGACCGGATATATTCCATCTAAACCAAGGAACTTATAAGAGTCAAATGACTCTACCGCCTATTTGATCGTAATCTCTGATATGATAGTTGCGCAGGTTTGGAGTACTGACTCATGTTGTACACCAGTGCTCTCTATTTAAGCTTCCCCATGTCCTAGAACTACGGACCCAGGAAAATGGACGAATAGCATATCTTCAATTGTTCACAGGGTAGATGAAGTACATGTTCCGACTGTCCTGGAAATTGTTCTAACCGGTGTCCTAATGCGCTTGCCTAAAATTTTCGTAAGTAAGAAATGTTTCGAGTATCTCTTCACAGAAGCTTTCAAAGGATCGGCGTTTGCCTAGGGTAACCGCTTTCTTGAACGCTCTATGGGCGCACCTGTACTCGAACCAATCCTCTTCGTTGTACGACCGAGTAGCTTTGCTTCACAGTTTTCTTGTGGACCTTTTGAATTTGTCAATTACTTGAGTCCACCAAGCTAAGCGCTTAGGTTCAGACGTCCCTGAAAGTGGGCAAGATCTTTCATAGGACTTTACAATACTTTCCTGTAGATAAGCGGTGCAAATATCCAAGTCAGAGCTTCCCATAATATGGAATTGCAGGTGTTAACCATAAGACTGCGCGTAAAAGCAATAACCTGTGCCTGATTGCAGTTCAGTGCCCTTACAGTTCAGTGGTTATTTTTCGCGCATAAATTGGGCAAAATAAGGTTGTCAAACCTGTCTGTCACCTGAAAACCATAGAACTGATTAAATCGTGAAAAATCAAATTGGAAAAAACTTTTCATTTCATTCCCCAATTACACAGCTCAAGCGTCCAATTAGTGAGGTGGTAAAAATTATTTGTATGTAGAATTGGTTGAATAAAAAGCCGTCAAGAGACTGGTGTCGGCCAATCTGAGGACGAAACTTTAAGCTTGACTCTCAGAGCTGGTAGAAACATGTGCAGGATGGAAGAATTCTCCTTTACTGTGATTTCGAAATAGTTGCTAAGATTAGTGGCGGACAGTACGATTACATGCTAAGAATCATACCTGCCCAGCAGATCACCAAAAGATCCAATGCGCGTGTTTGGCTACCTATTACGAAATTCAAAGCAGGGAAGCTTCTGACGGGTCTTCTCATCCGACTGGTCATCAAGAAGCCACAAAAATCGTTGCTGCAGCTTATAGATGACGAAAGCTTAAAACCACTGGCCATTGGTCTTTCGAGACGAAAAAAACATCAACATCATCTTCTTTATGGAGCACCACAACATTAACACTTTTCCGAGTACGGATGAATTACAAGACCCAGGAAAAAACACGGTAACTAGGTAATCCTATAGTGACTCTCTTAGAGACTATAAGAAAGACCTAATTGACTGCCAAGAAAAGTCATGGGGAAACCGTACAAAGAGGGTACCAGAGACTCATCCAGCCTTCTGCCCAAAAATCACTCTAAAAGAGTCCAGAGATTTTGCAGCAGACGAGAAACGAAGTTATTTCTCGATTTATAGAAACTGTCTAAGATTAGTATATGTACCGGTTTTAATTTCGTTTACAAATTATTTTTGGCTTCAAATAATCGTCTACTCTGTTCAACGAACGCGATGATTCTTCTATCTTTTTAAATTGCATTGATGTAATAATTTTCAATAGACTCTATAAAATGAATAAAGAAAAATCGTCTTTTTCGCAAAGTAGAATAATTCAATGCAGGCACGATTTAAAAATCATAATACTTATACTGACTAAACAAAGTGGACAACCACAGAACTCTCACTTTCGATAAACATTTCGCTCGGCAAACAGTTCCCGCTACCATAGACCGACATGGAAGATCCAACATCATCATTAATCGCAGAGCGAATTCCCAACATGACTGTTGGTAAAACACGAATCCAATTTTCGCGACCGTGACACTAGATTGCCGTTTTTATTGTCCGATGTGATCGCTCAATAAGACCATTTGCGGACAGATGGTATGGTGTCGAAAGATACCGCTTGATTCCTAACAGCCTTGAGAATTCAGAAAAAATTTCCGACTAGAGATGACGCCCTTGATCAGTTGTTATTTCCAGCTGCGTACCAAAATTGCTATCCATCCGGAATAAAAAGCCACGGCGCCTGTATCGGCAGTCATGTTAGCTATCGGAATAACCTCTACTCAGCGTGTTTACCGGTCGATACAAGTTAAACAATAAAGTTAAAGTTGAACAATAACTGTATCCATTATACGATGGTAACGGTCCGATCAAATCCAAATGAATATGTGAAAACGTTCACGCGCCAACGGAAAAGCACCGACTTTAGAACGAATATGACGTAACACCTTTGATTTTTGGCAATCAACACATTTTCTTGCCCATTCGTTTCAGTCTTTCTTGATTGACGGCCAAATATATCGTTTCGATATCAATTTCACTGTGAACCTAATGCCTGGGTGCGATTAACCACGAACACCGTTAAAGACCCGTCGTCTAAAAGATTCGGATACAACTGGTCGTGGGACACCGGTAGAAACGTCACAGTAAATGGAATGAAACGAACCCAGAACAGAGCATAATTCAATTTTCAAAACATTGGATTCCTTCAATATTTCAAGATCCGGATCCCTAAGTTGTTGATGAAAAATTCCTCGTAATTAATGGCATTAAGAAACGAAATAGCATCAACATGCGACAGCGTGTCTGCGACAATGTTATATTTGTCAGACTCATACCTGATATATCTGTTGTGAACCGCCTTACAAAATCTAGATGCCGTAATTGTCGAGGATCAAAGCGTTATCCGAACCTTTTTGTAATGAAAAAGTTAACGGTTTGTGATCCGTCAAAGCCACGAAATTGTGTCCCTCCAGAAAATGCCGAAAATGTTTGACAGACAGATATATTGCCAACAATTCCCGATCAAAGGTGTACTATATTTCATTTCCCCAACAGACAATTTTTTTGAGAAGTATCCCAATCAACCATCAAAGATAATTTGGTCGAAGGAGATGTATGAGCAAGAAGTGCAATGTCACAAGGAGATTGATTACAAACTTCGAACGCCTTGATCGTCTCATCATTCCATTGTATAATAGTTTTGTTCCGTTTTTTATTGCCACGCTTCAGAGAAAAAAGAATTCGTTCAGCGTCGGCAGCATTCGGTAAAAAGCGTCGATAAAAATTGATCAACGCGATCGACTGTAATTCGACACTTGCTTACTCAAATCATCTATCCGAGCCACCTGTTTGCATTGATAATCGAACTTATCAGACAATGATCTCTCGGATTCAGCCACCGTACTTGAAGTAGATGCAACCGGCCGTGATGACATGGCAAAGACATTATTCGCAACACCCAACGAAACCTCACACAATTTGTCAGTAATGACCGGAAATTTATGCTTTTCGTCAGCACTAGCCGAGAGTATTGCCTGACATTATGAGGGTAAATGTTGTAACCACAAAGATCTTAAAGCTGCATCACCCAGACCGTTTCCAGCCAATTCCTTCATTTCGCGTAATAAAAAGGATGGGCACTTGTCACCCAATGACATTCCGGTCAACAATTTCCGAAGTCTACTCTCGTCAGAATCTGAAAATCGTTCCAACAATCGAGCCTTAAGGGTACCATGCAAATTTGTCTTGTGATTCTGAATGAAATGTTCTAAAATTTTGGTTTAGAAATAGTCCCCTTACGCCAGTATCTATTAATATGATCTTTACCAAAGAAGCACACAGTCTTGTCATTGTTTGACAGCCGCAGTTTGACTACGCAGAGACCGATTTTCAATGGAGAATCATTTTTGAGCTGTATATACTTCGTAAATTGAATTCGAGACGTCGCAGATTGATCTGAAAATCGAATTCCGGTAGTAATCTAATATTTTCACTAAATCATATTTCCAATTACTAACTCATAAATATTGTACACATACGGAATATATGTATATACCCATATATACCCCTATATACAGTAAATCCAGAAGCATATCTGACCACAAATGTTGTTTTAGTATAATAATTGATGAATGCTGAATTACCAACAACAACAAATCATTAATAATGTATATATACCGATATATACCTCTATATACCATAAATCCAGAAGTATTTCTGACCCCATTACGATGGTTTTTGTCTAAAAATGTAATGAATTTTCAATTATAAGCATCAAAATTTAATTAATAATGAATATATA
>JANTEX010235924.1:0-13076 GCA_024741295.1 Macrocera vittata | reverse complement strand
TGGTATCTAGGGGTTTTTTGAGACACTAATTACGAATCTGCAGTCAGATTTAAATTTTACCCCTCCCCTTTGCAGGGCTTGGGGGTCAATAACTAAACATTACCCTATCATCTTGCATTTTTGTATCAAGAGGTTTTTTGAGACGCTGATTACGAATCTGCAGTCTCTCCTTTGCGGGGCTATAGGGTCAATTACTAAACATTACCCTTTAATTTTGAATTTAGGTATCTAGGGGTTTTTTGAGACACTTATTACGAATCTGCAGTCAAATTTAAATTTTTGACTCCTCTCCTTTGGGGCTTGGTGGTCAATAACTAAACATTACCCTATGATCTTGAGTTTTGGTATCTAGGGGTTTGTTGAGACGCTGATTACGATTGTGCAGTCAGATTTAAATTTTGACCCATCTCCTTTCCGGGGTTTGGAGGGTCAATAACTAAACATTACCCTATCATCTTGAATTTTGGTATCTAAGCGTTTTTCGGGACACTAATTACGAATATGAAGTCAGATTTAAATTTTGACCCTCTTCTTTGCGGGGCTTGAGGGTCAATAAATAAACATTACCTTATCATCTAGAATTATGGTATCTCGGGGGTTTTTTGGGACACTTATTACGAATCTGCAATCATATTGAAATTTTGACTCCTCTCCTTCGCGGAGCTTGGAGTCAATAAATAAATATTACCCTATCGTCTTGAATTTTGGTATTACCATCTTAAATTTTGACCCCTCTCCTTTGAGGGGCTTGGGGGTCAGTAACTAAAAGATACCTAATCATCTTGAATTTTGGTATCTAGGGTTTCTTTGAGACACTAATTACGAATCTGCAATCAGATTTAAATGTTAGCCCCTCTCCTTTCCGGGGGTTGGGGGTCTAAACATTACCTTATCGTTTTGAATTTTGATATCTAGGGGTTTTTGGGACGCTCATTACGAATCTGCCGTCATATTGAAATTTTGACTCCTCTCCTTTGCGGAGCTTGGAGTCAATAACTTAATATCACCCTATCATCTTGAATTTTGGTATCTAGGGGTTTTTTGGGAAACTTATTTAAAATACTGCAGTTTGATTTAAATTGTAACCCCTCTTCTTTGCGGGGCTTGGGGGTCAATAACTAAACATTACCCTATCATCTTGAATTTTGGTATCTAGGGCTTTATTGAGACGCTGATTACGATTCTGAAGTCAGATTCGAAGAATTCGACTAACAAACATATAACAAAAATACATTACTTTGTAATTTAGCTGTCAAATTCTTAGTACCGTATTGTGACTTTGAACTACCAGAGTTTGTGAATACACTTTTTTCTAAAATTGCGATTAAATTATTGCATAAGTGTTTTTCAGTATTGTTACTATGCATGCATACATGTACAAGTATATATAGCAGAGCAGACATAATTCAATTTTTTTATACAGTGCATAGGATCTGACTGAAGCCAAAGCGAACATCGAACAACGTTTAGAAAATTTTAGAACGATTTGGAGATTTTTTTTAACAATCGCTTGGTCGCTCGGCCAAACTTGTGTACACGATTGAGACCAAACGGACAGTCCGATCTTCTCGAGCCCTATTGTTCTTGGTTTGAATCGGACGAAAGGAGCATCAACAAATTTTTTCTAATTTTGGCCTGATTTGTAAACTATTAAAAACGTAAGTCACGCAAAAATTTAGAAAAATCAGATTAACCAAGGTGGGAACACTTAAGAATAATTATGACAAACATTGTTAACGAACAATGACGGGAGAATAGATGGAAGCTTTAGGATGCTTCTCCCACCAACGTCACATCTCGATAATGGGAGAAACTCCCTAAGTGGGCACTAATGATGCCTACTTTTTCCTTTTCATTTTTTAATAGCCAAGGGAAGGGTACGGCGTGACAAATCCTTAAGAGAGCGGCCAGGCCGTTAGTTCGCCATCCCTGTAATCAGTAGCGTTGCTTGGTCAATACTTTTAGGCATTCACACTAGACTAGATCATGAATTGTTTTTTTTTTCTATTTTTTTTTCTATATATAAATGGACAGCGCCGTAGCCAAAACTTTTTTTAGGTTTTTTACATGTTAAATGATAATGGTTTTATACATACTTTTAGTAAAGCAAAACAATAATATGTTATTGCTAAGGTTTTACTGTCATATACATATACATATATGTATGGAAGTATTAGTTTTGCCTACTATTTCGAAAAAACTGAGGTATCCCCAAAATCGTTGAGATCACTTGCTCGCTCGCTTGTCAATCTTTTCTTTTCCGCAAAATACAGGCAAACGGTTTGACGGATCGTTTTGAAAATTTCACAGAAAGTGAAGTCCCATGAGAGGAGAAACCCTATCGTTTTGAGCCCGATCGGACAAAAACTTAGGGTGGCTCTCCAACACAAATTTAGAAAATTAAGGAGCCAACAAAGAGCTATATTGGAAAAAAAACTATTTGTTTGTGTTTTGTTGTAGTTCCAGCAAATTGTATGTATGTTGTATGCAATTTTATTGTATGTTGCATGTAAACGAGATATACTGAATCGAAGTGCCGCGTCAAATTGGCTGCCTTTTTTTTTGGTTCGCTCGCTCGCTTGTCAATGTTTTTTCCTGCAAAGTACGGGCCAAACGGTTTGACAGATCGTAATGAAAATTTCACAGAATGTGTAGTCGCATGAGAGAGGAAGTTTATTGTTTTTTTTAGCCCGATCCGATAAAATGTTAGGGTGCGTCCTAAACACCTTTATTTGAAAAAATGTTTTTTGTTAGAAGATTTTTTTCCTAATTATCGGATGCGATGCTGGTTTTAACAAAATTTGTGGAGACCTAGAAAAATGCGAAACCCAAAATTTGAGACCGATCGTACAAAACCTTAGGTGGCTCTTAAACACCAACATTGGAAAAACCTGACTTTTGTTCTACTATTTTCTTCTTAACTTTCGGATTCGATTTTAATTTTCATAGAAGTTGTGGGTACATAAAAAAATGCTCAACCCAAAATTTAAGCTCGATCGAACAAAAACTTAGCCCATGCGGGATGCTTTAGCAGCCTCTTTTTCATGCTTTTGACAAGAGGCCTAATGCTTTCATGCTTTTGACAAGAGGCCTAATGCAATTATCGCTGCTCGAACATTCAAGATTAGACCATAACATCGCAATACTAGGACTCAATACCAGAATCACCCAAACACAAAGAATACAAAAAAAAAATACATAGATTATGACAATATAATCAATACAATAACACAAACAGACTTGGATAATGTGTCGTATGCTAATCTCCAGCGTAAGATATGCGACATTGTAAGTGAAAACACAAGAACATTTACGAGCGCCAGAAAAAAATTTATTAAGCCATATATGACATCAGAAATAATGAAACTCATCGAGGTGAGAGAGCTCACTTTCCGATTAATGAATATCTATCCCGAAGATAATGAAATTGCAGCAAGATTTAGATCGTTGCGCAACAAAGTTTTGAACGAAATAAGAACATCTAAACGACGATACTACACAACAAGAATCGAAAGTGAAACAGACGATCAAAGAAAATTATGGCAATCGATAAATACGCTCATATACAACAGATTCGGAAACTCGCAAGGCAACACTCTACCTACATGTATAAAAATCAATGACATAATTCTCGAAGACAAACAAATGATTATAAACCATCTAAATCACAGCTTCACAAATAACATTCAACGTGTAGATAGCAACATAAACTGGCCACAAGAACGGAACGGACAATTCCAATTTCAAACAATATCTTCAGATATAGTGACTACAAAAATAATTAGCCTTAATAACGGCGCATCACATGGCTATGACAACATAAATACACACACAGTCAAACTAATATGTGCATCAATAGCAGAGCCATTAACTAACATCATAAACGAGATGATTACACAGTCGATCTTCCCAGACGAGATGAAAATAGCCCGGGTTAAACCTATATACAAATCGGGAGATTGCAATCTCCCAACAAACTACAGAGCCATTAGTATCTTACCAATATTGTCGAAACCAGTAGAAAAAATTCTCCGAGATCAAATGAACGAATTCCTAAACGCAAACAACATTATAAATAAAAATCAACACGGATTTGTCGCAGGAGCCAATACAACGTCAGCATGCGTTGAGTTTATAAACAGAATTCAAATCTCACTCGATCAGAGGCACAAAACATCATGCATATCACTTGATCTGAAAAAGGCCTTTGACTCCATTCAACATGACAAGCTGTTAAACATATTAAGTTCGATCGGTTTTTCGTCAAAATCGATAAGACTAATAAAAAGTTACATGACTGGCCGCAGACAATACATAAGCACTGATGATATAAAAAGTGAGCTACAGGACATCATATGCGGTATACCCCAGGGGTCCATCCTGGGACCACTTCTTTTCATTATATACATCAACGGAATTTTTACTCAAAAACTACACGGATACCTCATCATGTATGCAGATGATGCGATACTAACCTACACGGCTGAGAGCTATCAGGCACTAGAAACGTATATGCAAGCGGATCTACACACAATATCGATTTGGCTAGAAGACCATCACCTATCCATCAATACAGCAAAATCTTTCTATGCAATATTCAATCAACGCGAAGAAGAAGTAAACATGAATCTACAGGTGAACAACGAAACGATAAATAGAACGTCAACATTCCGTTATCTGGGCCTACAAATAACAGATGATTTGAAATGGGACAAACACATCGATAATATTGGAAAAAAAATAGGTCCATTCATTTACATGTTGTACAAATTGAACAGAATTGTTCCAAGACACACACTATATGCCATCTACTACGCACATATTCACTCAAAGCTGATATACATGAACTGTATTTGGTCATCTGCGGCACAATATAAATTACGAGAGCTTGAAGTATTACAAAACAAGGCAATTAAGGCGATACACCTATTACCAAGACTAACACCCTCGATTGGACTATACACCGAAAGAGTTCTCCCACTCACAGTACTAGGCGATTTCGAAATTATACAACTAATTCACAAAATGATCCATGGAAGACTCAATCACAACATAGAAATGCAGACAAATGCTGATTTACACCAACACAACATAAGAAACAGAGATAACCTATACTTTCCACATATGCGTACTACACATGGCAGAAACGGCATCATACATCGAGCATACACACTGTACAACACAATCCCTACTGGAATTAGAACGATACATAGTCAACCACTGTTTAAAGCAAAGGCGCGAGAATACCTATTTCAACGATGGATGGATACCAGAGATTGACTACTGCAAAAAATAATACAAACATAAACAACTTTCCTGACATGACCCATAGATATATATTTTCTTCATTTACTTTCTCTAAATAAATTATTTAATAAAATCAGAATTAGCTACTAAATAATCACAGTATCACACCACCACTTATAACACTCCTAATACATAACTACATTTATAATAAACCACTTTCATTCTCCACTTTCAATATAAAATAAAATCTTTTCTTTTTTTTTATGTACCTATTATAAAAACAACATTTGTAAATATAAATATTATCAAAACATGTACCATTTACCTAACGATAATAAAAAAAAATTGAATTAAAAAAAAAAGGTTTTCATTTTCGAGTCACTGTACGCAGCCACGTAGAAAGGGGGTTTTTACTAAATGTTTCCAAGTAAATATTATACCGTTCCTTAGCATTCTTTTGAAGACTCAAATCTTCGATATCGTCTTTATGATAATCGTTTTCTGATATACCTTCGTCTCTAAATCAAAATCAATATTATTATCGACAAAATCATCGTCTTTGTTTTTTGAAGATTTATTTATCAAATAATTTGATACAATTATATAGTTTCAATTTATTTTAATGATATTAAAGTTATCACAGATGTACTGGAATTTTTTAACTTCTTTTTTTTCTGACAATTTATTTAACAAATCGGTTTGTAAATCAATAACATGTTTTTCATTTTTATGATATTTGCGTTATCGAAGAAAGGCTGGACTTTCCTATCTTCATCTATGTAATTGTAGATTTATTTATCAAATCACTTGATAATTGAAATGTGTCATTTTTTTAATAATGTTTGATTTATAGCAAAGAGGCTCTACTATCGTATCTGATTCATCTACATCTTCTTCTTTTATTAAAGGTAGATTGAAATCTTTTTGTTCACGTACTAACTGCATATATCTCCGATCGAAGAAAGAGAAAGGAGAGGAAGACGGACATTGTCTACTCCGGTTTTCCTCTAGCGACAAGTCAGTAATGCCATAAGCAGTAGAATCTGACATTCTACGTTTTTTACTTCGATCTGTAGACTTTATGTAAGTTGTCGCCGAGTTACCGAAATCGCGTTTACGACTTACATTCGTGAAAGTTTTTGAAATATTTGCATCTCTGTTATGACGAATTCGTTTTCCAATGGATACTTTGGAAGCAGAGAAACCTGAACTTCCCTGTTTCTTATTTAGCGTAGACCCAGTTTTCGGCTTACATCTTGTGGTTGCTTGAGACTTTGCTTTGCGCCTTGCTTTAATGATAGCATTCCTTATGCTAACTTTGATTTTATCTCCATCACGAATGACACTCTTTTTAACAGTGGCATTTCTTCACGTTGGAATTTAAAATGAAAAATCCTTAATTTTTTTGTCAATGGTATTCCGTGTTAGTCTTAAAACCGACTTGCCTTGAAAAGAAGTTCGCCGAAGGCTGGTGTACTTCTTTTAGCTAAATCTTTTATTTGTTTAAAGTAGCATTCAACGGGAGCATTAGCGAATCGACCATTTTAAAATATTGGCGTCCATAAAACAAGTACAGTCATGTATTTTTCTAGTAATGTTTTTACCAATTTTAGACAATAATTTCATCGGAGTTATTGATCAGAATGATCAATAACTCCGATGGAATTTTCAAATATTTCTGCCAATGTAGTTTCGTAAACTGTATTACACAATTTGTAATACTCGCTATCCTTAAAATGGGATAACGCTTTGTCGGATTCCAACTTTACATCGTCTTTCTCATAGTCTTTTTCTAAAACTATTTCTTTAGTTTGTACTCTAAAATATCTTTCTCATATTAGGTATAAAATCAACTGGTAGGTATTTTGACGATAACAATATCAATATATATTTTTCCAAATATTTATTAATTAATATCTGATACATAAAACATAGAAGCTAATACTTCCATTAATCGATTGCCAAATTTTTATCTTTATAAGATAGATTTACATCTTTTTTATATTTTTGATCAAATGAGCACAACACAATTGAATTTGTACGATTTAATCTGGCAAATGGTTATATTTGACGTATTTAAAAGTTTAATGATCTATTTAATAATGAGCATATCATTTACAGCTAGACAAATGCCTTGCATCATTGCAAGACTGAAATCAGTTACCACATGATTAAAAATAGGCTATTTATTTGGGTATTTTATTATAAAATCATATTTATATCTTTTTACCCAATCTCTAATGGTTTGTTTATTGTGTTGAGAACAGACAAGTTCCATGATAGGGAATAAGCTAGTGACCTCTCCGTTGCGTTAAAATTGCGAAGTTGTACTATACCGACATGGCAAAATATCAAAATAAATAATTTTTCAGGATCTTTTTTCTTTACGTCAACTAAGGTTTTCATTTGCGAGTCACTGTACGCAGCTACGTAGAAAGAGTTTCTTACTTAATGTTTCAAATAAATATTTTCCTTATCCCGCTCCTGAGCATCCTTTTGAAGACTCATATCTTTGATATCGTATTTATGATAATCGTTTGCTGATATACCTTCGTGTCTAATTCTTCTTAGAACATCGTCGGATGGAATATTTTCTAAATTATTTGCGTTCAATAATTCTTCATTCGCTAGTTGAATAGTTGTCAGTCGACAGTGGTTGGGAAAAACTTTTGTAAGATTTTCCTTCATTTTATAGCTTTCAGTTACACGACAATGTCGTGTCAGCTTGTGATGATGTACAGTTTTTTCTTGGTGAAAAATACTTCAAAAATATGACTTTTGTTGTCAATATTTCTAACAATATTATATTTTCGACGGAGTTGTCTAAACCGACAGTAAAACCAAATTTTTTTATTTTATTTATTTTTTTTACAATGCCGTTAGATTGTTATATACAAGTGTATTTTAAATCTTTCATTTTTCCAACAAAATATTCCTTATAGTGGTCATTTAATTGACTGTTTGTATAAATTTTCTTGAAATCTTCGTCATTCACACGAATCGATTTATTGTCAGTTAGTCAACTAATGGAATGAGGCTTTCTTTTTGTATTGGCTATGTCGGTTTGCATAGGCTCAAAATTCTGTTGTGCGACTACCGCATTATCGTAAACTACGGGCAACTCAGTTTTTGAACCGAACGGTATACATATACGTATAGTACGGAAGTAAAATGTATTTAATTTTATTTTTATTAAAATTTTATTGATAGTCCAAATTTAATTTATTTTATTTTATAAAACGTTAAGCGTTATCCTGATTCAACGCTTTATCTATAATTACAATATGCTCTATCTATAATTTTGTATTACCCTTTTAAGGTTTTCTCGTGTCGATGACTACTGAAATCTAGACTTCAATCTTCAGCTAATTATCGTTTGTCAGGTTCAACAATCAATACGGATGAGCTATGTTCCTATTTCAGTGTAACTTACTGATAATATTATTCGATTATTTTCAATAATCTTAGCGATTCAAATCGCATTCCTGTAATTATTTGTTGTCTGTCCTAACTAAAACGTCGTAAATGGAATCCAGAATAACAAAGAAATATTTTGACTTCAAAATTTATCTTAAAATTAAAAGTTTTTTACATAATTAAGTGTTAAATTAAAAGAAGAACAAGCAACGATCTACGATTTTTGAAGAATAGAGACCGCAAAATTGGTCTGTAATAAAAGTAAAAGTTTGTTTTACACAATCAGTGTGATCATAACTTTTTCTAGTTTGACTAACAATATTTTTCGATCTCTTTAGCACTATGTTGTGAATTGTCTATATCAACTATTTAGTTTTATATAAAATCACATTTTTTATAATTATGTTTATTGAACATGTAACGTTAAAACTTAACGTAAAAGATTTCAAACTCAAATCTTTTCAAATTGCGGTTCAATAATTGCTAAACATTGTCAAGTGTCTTTAAACAATATATAATACGAAGCCACTCAATTGAGCGACATCTCTACAGTAAGTAGAGACTACAGCCTCAAGGGCTGACGTAACACCATACTCACGACTCTATATGGACTAGTTTTCGACGGAGTCGTTAAACCAACCGATGAAAGAAGAAGAAGAAAAAGAAAATGAATTTTTTAGTGCAAAATGTCTGTTTAAAATCAAATAATGTGTTGAATTCGGCAATCCTAGTAATAAAGCAGTGTTCTCGTAAACAATTCTCATAAACTTTACGATGGAATCGCTTCTCTTTGAAAGCAGTCAGCAGAACAAATCGTCACAGTGTTGCACAATACCATCGGTGTCCGGTTTCAATCGATTTCAAAGGCCCAACTTCAGCAACAGAATGAACCACTTCAGCAGATCATTTGCAACGACACAACAGAAGGTATTCGGTGATCCCAAGAATTGTAACGTTGGCACAATTGGACACGTTGATCACGGTGAGACAACGTTAACGGCTGCCATAAGGAAACTACTGGCCGACGATGGACGATCTAAGTTTATGTCCTACGATGAGATTGACCGGGCAATCTAAGTTTATGTCCTACGATGAGATTGACCGGGCACCCGAAAAAAAGCCAGAGGCATAACAATAAATGCTGCGCACATTGGCTACTCAACCGTTAAGCGAAGTTATGCTCACACTAACTGTCCGGGACACGCATACTACATTAGGGTATGCGAGTTTCTGACGTTATAGCCCGCTTTTACATTGTTTAATGAATGCCTGAATGGTCAAACAGCTATATGTATAGATGATACTAGATGTAGGTTTTTTTTTCTCGGCTATATGCATCATACGTATGTATATCGTATATGGGCAATATATGGATGTGCCGGATTGATGGAAAATGCACGATTGATCCAAATGTATGCAAGTTGAATGCAACTATGGATTTCTTCCTTCACCTGGTTGTTTTAGGTGGTATGCAATAATTTTCTATTGAAAATTATGCCTCGTGGCCAACGCCAATCGCAAACTGATAAAAATAGGCAGTCTTAGATATATATACTTTTTAGCAGAAATCACGGATTATTAAATAGCTACCTGATAGTTTTTTTTTAGCGTAAACGTGTATATTTTTTTGTCTAAAAAAAATATAAAAAAATCTGCACTAATTTTACTTGGACATTTTTTCTTAGAAATTGTAAAAATGCCGCACCATTTTAAAATTTTACTAAATTAATTTATTTAATTCGTCTGCTCGTAATCACGGCCAATTTTAGAAAGAAAAATTCTGTGAGAATATTTCAATAGGAAGCGGAAGCAATACAGAAAGGCTATCCCTTCTACTTAATACTTAAATAATTAAGAGATCTGGTTTGACACGCCCGCATATTTTCTCTCAGCACAAAAATGTAAAAAAAAAAATTAAAAAGAAAATGAAAATAAAAGAAAATGCCGAAATTTTTTACAATATGACCTATATGTTCTATTCAGTATGAATTCATATTTGAAATAATATGAATTCTAATACGTGGTGGTAGATGTACATACATATCTCTGGCAATGTGTATTATATTTAAAACATGACAGGAAAACAACCATTTCTAAAATACCAATAAGTTATTTTAAAACCGTATAAGTCTGAACAGCAGATAACTGCATTATCATATTTCTAACTCTGGACTTCAACCATTTAATTTTAGTACTGAATATAATATTAGGCCTCCCCAACGGGGAGCTACACCTTGATGCGGTGTTGGGGCTGAATTAGGATACCGGAGTCCTCTTGGGCTATAACAGATAGGTCCAACCATACTGTAAAGGCCAAGGGGTCAAGGATGGTTTCTGAAACTAAGCTAGCTCTACAACGAAGATGAAGATGTCAAATAAAGGAGAATCAACTCGAGCGTGGATGTGCGCTCAAACGTCGGCAGCAGCCATGACTGTCGGCGGGCACGGTGGGGATTCCACAAATGAATCCCTTCTGCGTGTCGCCAGTGGCAACAATAACAAAACTATCAAAAATGCTAATAGTGATACAGGATTGCTTGGCGATACTGGTCACAATAGCATAACTGCACCCGGTGGCGGTACAGAATTGCCTGCCGATTCTGGTCGCCATACGAAAAAACGAGGAGGACACGGCAAGGAGGCTAAAAAAGCCCTTAGCCAATACAAGGCAGCGTTAAAAATTGTTGAGCGCCTTGAAAACAAAGAAAGCAATGAGCTAAGCTTCAAAGACAAGACGGATCTTGCTTGGGCTAAAAGCACCATAGTGGAACGCAGAGCTGTCTATGAAAACGATAAAGTTTTCAAGAGCAGTAACTCAGCGTTCGCGAACAGGATTGAGGAACACCAACATGTCAAAAGCGAAGCGAAGAAACGTCAGCGCTCGCTGGAGGAGGAGGGTTTCGCAACAAAGAAGCGAAAACAAACGAAGACGACACCGGAACGTCGGGCGGCTTCGTTTCTAACCAGACCGGCAAGTGAAGTGGTGAAAGCTAACCACTTGCTGGTTGCTCTCATCGACCGGAGTGTACCTTATGGTAAACTTACCGGAGAGAAGGCAAAAAAGGTAGAAAGGAAAATGCTCGACGCGATGGTCAAGAAAGCAATCGAACAACCAGGAACGCAAATGCCGGTGTTCGATAGTGGTCGATGGTACAACGACTGCAAACTGCTGCAATGCAAAGACCAGTTTACTCTTGACTGGATAACAACAGAAATTTCGAAGCTGACCCCGGAGGTTTTGTGGGAGGGAGCTGACCTTGCCATTATTCCGAAGGCCGAAATCCCAGCTCCACCGAAAGCCAAGGTGTATATACCGTGTGTTTTGCCTCCAGAGCACTCCCTAGAGCTGCTACGGAGCCAAAATCCCGATATACCAACCATGAACTGGAAGGTGCTGCATGTGGAGAAGCCAAGAGAATCAAATGGCGGGCAGTTCTACATCTTACAAATCAACGAGGAGGCGGAGAAAATGTTGTATCCAAGGTTCGGCAAGATGTCTTTTGGCTGGGACTCGGTCTATCTCCGACTCAAAAGGAGGAGTGGAAAAGAGACCGGCCAACAGGCAGCTGCCGAGCTGGAGCAGCAGACGGTCGAAACAGAGCAGGAAAAGAAAGATTCGTTGATGGAATGTCCCGACCTGACGGGCATGTCCATCGAAACCGACTTCGAAAGCGAGATGAGCGATGAGGAGGACGTTGACACGACGGTAGTCGAAGTCGATGCAAAACGATCGAGCCATGGCGTTGAAAGTTAGGCAGATCAACGTTCAGCATAGTGCGGCAGCCTCGGGCGCACTAATAACGTCACTAGAAGAAGACAATGTAGACATAGCACTGATACAAGAACCTTGGATCGCGAGTGGTGGGCGAATCGCAGGTCTTGCAACGCGTGGATACAATCTCTTCCACTCGAAAAAAGACGGTAATATCAGATCAGCCATATTGGTAAAAAATACTCTGAATGTCCTCTTTGAACCTAATTACAGCACAAAAGATCTGGCAGTAATACAATGCACAGATAAAAAAAGCAACAACAAAAGAAATCTTCTCATCGCATCATCCTATATGGACAGCAGCGATGAGGTACCGCCAACAGAAGTCTCACACTTGGTAAGAGAAGCAAGCCGTAAAAGGACAGCACTCGTCATAGGTGCAGACACCAACGCTCATCACCGCTTATGGGGAGACAAGAACACGGACGAACGAGGTGAGTGTTTTCTTTCCTTTATCCAATCCTCTAGTCTCCTTATAGCAAACAAAGGCTCAGAGCCAACTTTCTTAACCGTTAACGGCGAGAGCATAATTGATCTTACTATGTATGATGGAGTAGAAGTTAAGAACTGGAGATTATCCAAGGAATCACTATCGGATCACCATAAATACATTGACTTTGATATTATCTTTAGACCATCG
>JANTEX010235813.1:0-13095 GCA_024741295.1 Macrocera vittata | reverse complement strand
ATATTTTAATGGATGTAGTATGTAAACGAGATATACTGTATATGGAAGTGCCGCGTCCAATTGGCAGCCTTTTTGTATTGTTTTGCAGATTGTCAAACGACGTAAATTCAGACCGTTTCAGAATTGTTTCTGTATTTGATGAAGTTCATAGTTAAAATAATTATTTTGAAAGATGAAAATTTATTAAATAAAAATCGGGATGGTGATGGTGCCGTAGTAAGCCGATTAATGTCCATCCCTTGATGTTTACTTAAATCTTGAGGCCAGACTGCATCGTAAATTTTTCCCGTAACTCAGGACTGATTTGTACCAGTGTGAAAAGCTAGCAAGTTGGAGCACATACCTACAGATTTTCCTCTGCACTTGGCGAATATCTCTATAATTGGTTTTGATAAATTGAGGAAAGTTGCCCACTTTTTTGAAACACCTTCAAGCCCGAAATCCCATTCAGGGATGATTGTTTTTTCTCTATATGATCATTTTTCAGCTCATAAAAAAACTGCCTCCATCCTTTCAATTCTCCGTCGAAGATGTGATGTAAAAGTGAAAGTGAAGTGTTTTTTTTTTCGTCTGCAGCAACAGCTGAAAGAACACAGAGAATAGTGTTTGAACTGTTATTAAATTGTTGGATTGGTTTCCAATTGTGTTATTCTTACATGTGTATTAGGGGTGGGCATTTTTTTGATATATCGATAATTATCGATAGTTAGTTATCGATATTTTTTTTTATCGTTCGTTAATTATCGATAACTATCGATAACTCCGATAATTACCGATAACTACCGATAACTACCGATAACTACCGTTAACTACCGCTAATTACCAATAATTATCGATAATTATCGATAAGTAACGATAAGTATGGTCAACTACCGATAATAACGAGCGGTTGACCTTTTTTTTTCGCCAACAAAAGAAAATGGGATAAAACATATACCTCCACGAGCGGTTGACCTTTTTTTTTTTCGCCAACAAAATGAAAATGAAAACTACCGATAACTAACTACCGATAACTACCGATAACTACCGATAACTACCGATAGTTATCGATAATTAGTAGTTAGTCGATAATTTTTTGTTATCGATAATTATCGATAGTTTTTTGTTATCGCCCAGCCCTACTATAAACTCAAACATCATGTAAACACACAATGTGTTCACTCTGAGTACACTCATAGCATCATGTGTGTAAGCTGGGATATGACCTATACACATTTGACGTATCTGTTGACTTTTTCTTAAGGTAATCTACTGCAGGAATAAAGCCAGCTATATAGAATGGTGGTGAGGGGTTGCACAGCATTGCAACATTTCTTCCTTTTGGAGATTTTGTTTTGTTTTGTTTTGTTTTGTTTTTTTAAATTGAATGCCGAAAGGATCGAGAGTCTAGATATCCATACAAAGTGTTTCTGTATTAGTTTTCTGGTTTCAAAACGTTCGGAAACTTGACCACACAATAAAACTTTGAATTATCGTAAGCTCAATACTTTTGTGAACAATTCTTGCAACATTCCTTATATATTATATTTGCCAGTTACCCATATAGTTAGTTGACTATATATGCAATTATTTTAAAAAGCTTTCCTGTGCGTTGAACAATAATAAGGACTTTATTCTGAAAACGAAACGTTTGCACACAAACGCTTAAACTTTTCAATAATATTGATATTGGATTTCCTCTTTTCATGGCTTTTACGAAGAGAACGTATAATGATTATAACAATATTCAATTTAATTTAAATTATGCACACACAAATAGTAATACAATATCTCGCTTCAATTGGCAAATTGACAATCATTTAAATTATCTATGTATATATAGATAAAGCGCACAAAAAAAAATATTTTAAGAAAGAAAAGGGTACAGAAAAAGTGTTTATGCAAATAGCGCTTATGTTATTATAAAATATTCAAACATTCCCAGACGATAATTGTGAGTTTTGCCAGACTCAGATCTATTTTTGTTTGTCTTAAGGGCTTCGAATCGTATTGTGTATTTTTTATATTTGTCAAAAAATATATACTTAAAATGTACAAAAGTTTACCTGTTTACCTAATTAAAGACAGTTAAATTTTCCATTGATTTATTCCAAATTCAATGGTTAACAAGTGTTTTGTAAACAGAGATAGGATGCCGGTCGGTTTTAGATTTTAATTAAGGATGAGCTTTCTTTAATTACTACGACCCGGCCAATACGAATTGAGATTAGCGACTGTTATTTATCTCAGTATTTTTTCAAATATTTAATTTCGTACCTTGATTCATTTTTGTTTGCACAAAATGTTGCACAAAAATATATATTTTCCCCACAATGAAGTGTTGCTAAAAATAATATTTTATAGACAAAACCGTTAACTATTTAAAATTTGTAGCCATTCTATACGTTCTATTTTATAACATTATTAAATTAAATTAATTGACTGTTTGGTCAAAGTAAATGAAACCGCAATTAAATACATATAATACTTATTGTGTTTATCGTTAATACAAAAGCTCTCATGTACATCATTTTATATTCCGAGTATAATTTAGAATTTATCAATATTGGTTTGGTGCTATATCAATGCTTGTACTATATGTAGCACGTATACGCGTTTGCCTATAGTATGTTTCATATATAAAACAGTGAAACTACTGTGACCTGAGCTTTGCGCCGAGAAGTCAAAGTTGTCAACAGGCTAATTTTGAAAATATCCTTAGCACCGGTATTAAAGATGGATTTGATACAAATTCTCAAAGCCATCTCGACCAATAAACTCATCAACACTCAACTCACCGATCGATGCCGATGCCGATGATTCCGAATGGTTAGACACTTCCACCAATGGATATGAATTACTAATGGGGTCTGTTTCAGCAAATATGACGTAAATCGGGCAAATTACCGGGCTGTAAGAATCCACGCCACCCAGCTAATTAAGTCGACCAAGAGTCGCTATTTCAAGCAAAACCTGTCTCCGCAAATGGGAGCTAAAGATATATCGTCGGTCCTTAAGAATACGAGCTATGTTCCATACAAATCTTCGTCTGCAGTCCCAAATTTTGAGGAAAAAATTATACAGTCTATCTGTCTCATTTAAGTCAAGACATGGTCTCGGACCAGGTTGATTGTATTGATAATGGAAATGAGACGGTCTCAATTTTTTCGTGTGTGGTAATCTCGGCCCATGATGTTACTCAAGATATTGGACAAGTAAAATCAAACGCAGTCGGCTTTGGTAAACTTTTCCTATGCCTCATACGACTGATTCTACCTATTGTCTTGCCTTACATCACGTATATTTTTACACGTTTTTTACTTGAAGATGTCATCATTTTTCGAGAAAAAAAGGATCCACTTTTTCGTTTTCCGGGATACCACAGATTTGCCGGGAAACGGAATTCGAACGTAAAGAACGTGCGGACGATCTGGCTTGAAAGGGCTCAGCTTTTAACGTGAGCGTAGCGGAGCAAGATACCCAACTGGATACACAATAGAAGAGCCAATTGGATACCCAATTGGATACCCAACTGGATACCCAATTGGATACCCAATTGGATACCTAATTGGATACCCAATTGGATAGCCAACTGAATACCCAATCGGATACCCAATTGGAAAGCCAACTGGATACCCTATTGGTTACTCAATACCCAAACTTTCAGGGTATAATGTACCCTTTATGCACTCGAATGAACCATGAATATTTTGTTTAATTTTTGTACTTCACTTGAACTACGAAAAATTTCGATTTTCATTTAATCAATTTGGGAGTCACTCCCTAAGAAAACTTTAGGCTATGAATTCCAAACTCTCAAAAGTTAATGTACCTTATCTTGGCCAACTTATCACTCAAAAAGGAATCAAGACAAACCAAGGCGTTTAAAAGAGACGAGCATCACTTTTTCAAACGTTCTCCTGGTACAGAATATTCATAACAGACTTTGCAAAAATTCCTCCATTGTTCCAGAAAAATTCTTCCAGAGTTCTCGTGAATTCCCGGCAATTTTACGAGGATTCCAGCAGATTTTCTAATGTAAATTCGCCTGAAACTGCTCAAGAATCCTTTAGAACTCTCCAGGATTCCCTGTAGAATTGCCTCGGATGGCTTCAAAAAATTTCCGAAATTTTTCGAGCATTATCCGAAGATTTCTTTAATAGGTAACATGGCCTTCTTTTAAAATTTCCCTGAAATTTTCCCAGAGATCCGAAATTTCTTTAGTTCTTCACCAAACTTTCCCTGAAAAAGCAATGCATGAATTCGTATGAAATTCCTTTTGAATTCATCCGGAATTTTTGGAAGAAACAGTCCAACAAAAGGCTCAATTTTCGACTGCAGTTACTTTACCATTGTACTGGTTATCCAACCGGATTGAAAACGTTTGGGCAGAAATCGATTGGTTCCGACTAGATGTGAAGCCTAATGGCACTTCAACGAAAAGTACGAAGAGGATAATGAGGATAATAAGGACGAAAAGCACGAAGAGGACAAAAAGCACGAAAAGAACGAAAAAGACGAAAGGGCGAAAGGGGTGAAAAGGACGAAAATGACAAAAGGACGAAAAGATCCAGAAGGACGAAAATTGTGGAGACAAAAAAGGTTAAAGACGAAAAAAATCGAGTGAGGGCTCGTTATAAAAGTCAGGCTAGGGCGAAAAGGATGAAGAAGAAAGAATCAAGGATGAAAGGTTTAGGAATTCGTGTTCATGTGATATGAGATGTGTAAATTGATTACGCACACTTTAAATCTAATTTCTTAGACCTATGTGGAATTCAATAAATAAATCATCGATTTATAGATTTACTCATCACCATACTATATAGAAATTTATGTTGCGATGAAAGTTTTGATCATGGTTTTAAACCCATGTAAATCGATGAAAACGTCCATTCTATTTGTCAAATAGTTTTAAGGTGAGTGAAATACACACAGTGATAGTTTTTGTAATTATGTCAACTTAAAATTGTATCATTTTTATTCGCACAAATCCATTTCAATTTTCAATTTTCGTTATCATTAATAACATTATTTTCTCAGCTGTAACCAACATGTTAAAAGGCACTTATGTCGATTTGTGTATCATCGGCCTCAATCGTCTAAAAATTGCACGTATTGAAATGAACTGGCCAGATCATGATCTTCCAACGCGAATCCACTCGATTTGTTTTACTCTTTAGTCTTTTCATTCTTTTCATCCCTTGTCACAGCTCCCCTTACCAGCTTCCCCATTTAATAGTTTGTCACAGCTCCTCCCCATAGAAAATCTTCTTCCTTGTGTGATTGAGATGATTACACACGTTAGTACAAATTAGTCAGATCCACGTTATTCTGCCCACTCCTTTGTTTTTGGTCCATTTTTTACACTTTATGCCTTTTTTCAACATTTTTGTCCTGTGAGGCTTTTTATTTTGGTTCGTCCTTTCCGTCCTTATGCTTTTTGCAAAAAGCAACCACGTTAAGAGCCCTATCTTTGTAGACGACGAAGATCGTTGTCTTGGTAGTGGCAATTTAATTTTTCCAACTTTTTGTTGTTGTCAAGTACAAGTATTTACATGCAAAGAACATTTAGTCAATTTATATATACATATATCTCATATTACTAGAATAGGAATAGGTAAACGTTTAATCCTTGATCTAAAATGCTTCAGATCTATTGATATGCATTCGTCAGATAAAAACTTTTCCAGCGAGTACCTACACGATTTTTTCATGCCATCTTCATACTTCTGACCCTTCCATCACCTAAAGATTCTATTAGGGGGGCTAGTATTTTTGGTCCTCCAAAAGTTTTCACACATATTGATGTGAACTACTCAGTTGAAGACCTTTCTAGCGGGTCCTCACTCGAGTTTGCGTTCTTATCCTTTTTGTTCTTTTCGACCCTTTCGTAATTTTTGTTTGTTTCGTCATGTTTGGTCCTTTTCGTCCTATTCGCCTATTTCGTCCTTTTCGTTCTTTTCGTCCTTATTCACATCATCTTTTGCCCAGCTTCTCTATAGAATATCCTGCAATCTAACTTTTTTTACGAAGCATTTCTGCAATGTTGACAAATTTTAGTGTCAATATAATTTGTTAGTCTCCATGGTGATTGCCACCAGTATGGATGGAAGAAGTCTTGTCACATAAACTGGGAGGTAAAGTTTTCATGCGTATGTTCAGGGTTAACCCTAAAAGAACGAAACAAGTCGAAGAGATGGCAGATATATCCTCTTTAAAAAATATATTAAAAGGTCTATGTATAAATGTATGTGTATAGATTTTGGTTAACAACCAAAAGAATTACGGGCCATTGTATTGGATAATATAACCTTATTAATTAATTTATAAATATATATAGTAATTTCTTGGTAAATTATCGAACGATATATAGGTACTTATAGGTAGTACATAAAAATATATTCCAGGTGATTTATTAGCGACTCATTTTTATATATTAGACAGCCTGTTTGTATACATTTATGACAAAACACACCATTTCCAAACTACAATATATTTTTCGGCAAAGTTTTGGCCTACATTTTTGAACATGACAGCACATAACGTTTTCATTGAAATTGGTCACGAATTTCCCAACACACATTGTGGTGTCCAAAAATAAAGATATATTTATATGTACATTTATTAATACACAGACTACTCCACATGACCACATGTATACCTGTATCTGTATAGTGTGTGTGTATATGGTATATATTTATATATAATCTGCTGACATGGCAATATAATTAATTAAATTAGTCCAGAAATTATTATAATATAGAAATGTGTACTAATGTATATTTATTATCTGCTGTAGCTCGATAATACAGAGTGTTTTTTTGATTACTACCAACTACTTTACCTCTACCGTTTAAGGAAATAGCCCAGGTCCAATTTCCTTATTGATTTTTCTTTAAAGGTAATTGGACTTAAGAGAAAAAAATCATGATAGTTTTACCTAAAACTACCATAAATAAGTCACAGAAAATAATTATATTATTTGTGCACTCATGCCTAATAGAATATACGTTTGAAGTTCAATTGACATAATTACCAACCTACTAAAAATTATACGAAAATTGGTCGAAAACAAGGCTAGATTAAGGATTAATCAAGACAATTCAATGACGGCGAAAAATTCTCCAATTTGGAAACGACAACATTATGAGATCGACAATTTTCTCAATACAGTACAAGACAAGTATTTAGCTCGGTACCTGCAAAACACTCTGTATAAATCATACGCAATAAATCCATAAATAACAAGAGTCAGCTGTATGAAACACGCATAATATATACAATACAATCCATGTACCTACTTATTGCCTTCGAGCCACCAACCAGAGCCCATTGAATTATAATCAACCGTATATAAACACAAATATTTCAGCTAACACAGAATTATTTGTGTCATATAATATTCGATGTATAGATATAATTTTTTTCGGGTGCCTTTTGTGTGTGCGCAAGCCGCAAGCCTATATTACATTCAGAGGCAGGTATATAATATATTATGAACATATTATACTCTTGTTTATACCAATGAATTTTGAACATTTGATGCCTCATGCCTGTAATCTGAATAAAATAATAAGGCTTTAGCTGTGCAAGCTATGTGTATTCGTATACATATAACTTTAGGAGAACAAAAACATGTTTGTGTTTAGTTATATACTATACATAGGTTGTCAGAAACAGTAATTCTAATTTTTACGTTCAAAAAGTAAATCATATTTCTTAAGATAATGTGTATATAAGCAAACCTATCTTAAAGGTTCAGAAGTGAGTTTGTCGTAACAGGCTGGCCTCCTCGGGAAAATCTTGATTAAAATAACACCACAATAACCACATGTCCTTAATATCCTTGAATAGTTATAAACAGAAGTTCAATCGTTCTAGGAAAATACATGGCAAAGTTACATATATCTTTATAAACTATTATTACGGTAAACTAACGTTCCTAACTAATATGTACATTTTGGCGCAAGTATCCTATTACAACAACAAACCTGAGTTTAAAATTTCGTTCACAGAATATGGTAACACAATCTTTTGGTGCAAGCCTCTCTCGGTTAATGTCAAGTATAGCTCAATAAACGTTTCCTTAAAGAGCTCTAAAATAAAACTAAAGATAATAAGAAAATTGTAATCTATACTATTTTGGAATAGTACAGAATAGTGAAAATTGAATTTTATTTAGATATCCGAAACAAAATTTAAAATACGTCTCTGTTCTTTGGACAACTGAATTTTGATTTATTGGAACTTTGGGTGGAAAACTTTACTTTCTCTGGAGGTTCCTAATTTTAAATTTTCTGCTAAGAGTGGTGAATGAGCGGCCCACCATATAGTGGAGAAAACTTTTCTTTAAACTTTGATTCCTCCAACAAGCGGGCGGAAGACTTCTCGTTTAAATTCGAAAACCAATTGTTTCTCGGAAATGACCCTCTACCAATCGGGAGAGGATAGCGCTTTGGTAAAGATTTACCATTTTCGATTTTATAACAATTTGAATGCATTCACCACAACACGCCTGTGTAGCAGCATACTATATACCACAGATTTGCATTATACGAGTATACTTATATATTCTGCGACATTGAACAATATATAACTTGATTGTATTCTGGAAGGTAATTTTAAACGATTTGTCATCAATTGATATATAAAGTGGATTAACAGCTTTTGACAAATGGATTTTCGTCTCGCATAGATTGATGAAGGAAAAGGATAAAACATTTTATAAATTACATTCTTTCTTCTATGCGAAAGCCTGAACGATGAAAGAGAAATAACTAAATTAATAATGGAATTCAAATCAGTATAATACATTGATTGGATTTAGACGAAAGATAACGGTGTTTACCCAAGCAGCACAAAAAGGGTTTTAGCCTGGCGGCGGCGTCTTAATTGCATGACCCATATTCACACGTTAAAGCGGCGATTTCGGTTTTAAAAACTTTTAAATCAAGTTCGATTAACAAATAACACTATGGTTGGTTGGTTGGTTTGTGAAGGGAACTCCAAAAAGGAGTAAGTTCTTACGTATCAACAGTCAAATAAAAATTGAGAGAATATGCACAAGTGTGGAACGATGTATAGTCACTTGAAAAAAAAAGTGTCCCACACATTTACATTTCTACGCAATTCAACGCATTTCCACGAATTTCCACGCATTTTCATGCATAATCATGCATTTCTATGCAATTCCATGCATTTTCATGCATTTCGATCGCATTTCCACGCATTTCTATTCATTTTCACCAGACATTTCCATGGTCAAGATTTTTGGATGTCTTAAAATGGTCAATGGGTGTGAAACCACTTATCACCAATATCTGATTTCCACGCCTTTCTATGTATTTCCACGCATTTCCATGTATTTCCACGCATTTCCATGTATTTCCACGCATTTCCATCGCATTTCTAGGCATTTCCATCAAGGCGTCTCAACGTTTCCATAAGTGATTAGCCCCTCGGTATGGAACGACTCCGAGTCCAAAGTTTGGTCAACATTTAAAGAAATTTCGGAAAATGCCGGGTAATTCCGCGTAAGTCCAAGAAAATCCGGGTAATTCCGAAAAAATCCGGGAAAGTCCGATTTTGTATTGCTCTGCGTATTGACTACGGTAAAAAAAGGCTGGGTTGGGTTAGGTTAGGTTAGCGGGGCATATACCAATCATAGGCCCTCTTGGGCCCATAGCAAACCAAGGTGGAATCTGAAACACCCGGACTTGAGTCCAATTATAAATAAATAACGTGACCAATTTTCTCACGCCGATGGCAAGTTTCAAACTCGAGACCTTACAGTTACTAGACCATGCATTTGCCCACACGGCCGTTCGCTGTTGAATTTGGTTCTAAAGTAGCGGTTCGTCACTTGTCAAACGAAGCATTTCCGCCGTAGAAAAAAGTTACCGAAATGAAATCTCCGAATTTTTTGAAAGATTTTGGTGGCGGTGAACATGTATGTTGATCAAAAATCGTTTTGGTAATAGTGTCATTTTGAAAATGAGCATCAGTTCTTCGAAAGCAATGAACGGTACGATGACAAGGAGTGCTTCGGAGATTAATTGAACAAATTGCACCAGTGTAACACTGTACAGCGTCAATGAAAATTGCGTTCAAATCGGCCGAACCCACGCTGGTTCTCCTCTCGAGTTCATTTTACTAACTCTGAAGACGTAACAAGTGCAGTTACAAAATTATTGGAAAGCATTATCCACCACAGCGAATCAGCTTTTGCACTACCGCCGCTTGATGAAAATGCAAAATGGTGATGATCATATGGCAAATATTGCTACAGTTACTAAGCACCGCCGATCTGGATGATACCAAGTATCACAGTGTCGCAGAATATCTAAAAATTTTAATCGCGTACTGGAAATGATTCAATGACAGTACGATTAGGCAAATGTGTTTTCTGACAACAGACATAACGTTCTGGGTGACGAGGAAAGCAATATTTTTCCGAGCCGAAAATAATGTGGTTCCAATGTTGTTGTACGATGTTGAAGATGAGCCAACGAAACCAGTTTCGTGTAATTTAAAAAAATAAATAAATGTGAATACAATTTACGATTGCCGAGGAACATGGTAAAAGTAAGTAAGGGATCATTAACGATATCGTAAATTGCTGAGCGATTTAGACGATTTGCAGAGCAATCAAGAACCGTTTCATTCAATATTTAATTCGGAAAAAACTAAAACCTGCGCTGTTTCTAGAGGATAAAGAAAAATTCACCGAAGAAGTTACTATGAGGAACCGGGACAGTTTATGGCAAGATGAGCCGATCTGTAAGATTTTTGCTCCGTTTGCTTGTTTATTCAATTTTTCGTTAAAATCAAGGATAACTGTTATTCGAAATTGACCGAAAACTAGAAATAGTCTCCATATCGTAATCTAATGGTTAACGTTCATTATTATACGTCAATGAAAGACTCTAAAAAAGTCATAAGTAGTTAAGTCGAATGCTGACTTGATTAACCCGTTAAGACGTGAAAAAGACGTCGATAGTTTTGAAAGTCTAATTTTAGTCAGATCGTGTTGCTTGAATATTAAATACGGATATCAAAATATGTAGAGCAAAGAAGGAATTCGAAACACAGCGGTTAGGGTCATCGAAAGGTATGCCGCAAGCTTTTGATGCGGAAACCATGAGGAAAAAAAGTCATCGAAAGGTTCTGTAACATTCGAAACGTCAATGCAAATTTTTGATTCAATAGGAGAACACGGTCAACAACTTTGTTCTAAAAATTTGAAATTTTTAGAAGAAAAAAGTATTTTGACAAGCTAAATCAAACGACCACCGGAGCAGAAATGATTAAAATAAATCGCTTTTCAATTATTTTCAATATTGGTGTTATCATCCTTCTTTCTCTATGTCCGATCCTGTTTGAATTTTGTGGTGCAGGTTTTTTTTGTATCTGACAACTTCTGTGGAAACTAAAATTGATAATTGCGAAGAAAGTTCATCGAACTAATGTCATAGAGGTTGGGACCTCTACCCTTTTCTTTCTCGTTCTCTCACTTAACTACACATTTCGTTGGAATTTCATGAAAATCCAGCCGTTTGGGCCAAGAGATATACAGAAGGAAGTTCCGGAGAAATTCTGAGAAAAAAAGGGAAATCAAAGAAATTCAGGAGAAATTTCGGAAATGCCGGGAAATTTCTAGAAATTTCAGAAAAATTCCGTAGTAATGCCGAGGAACGCCGAGAAATTCCGGAGCAATATCGAGCAATTCCGAGGAACACTGGAAAAATTCCGGGAAAGTTCGAGTCATTTCGTGAAATATCTGGCAAAATTCAGGAGGTATTCCGATAAATTCCACAGTTATGCGGAGAAATTTCTGTAAATTTCCGGAAAGTACGAGAAATTCCGAGAAATCCGGGAAATTCACAGAAGTTCCGAAGAAATTCAGGGAAATTCCGAGAAAGTCCGGAGAAATTTCGAGAAATTCCGGGCAAGTCCGAGAAATTCCGGAAAAAATCAGAGAAATATGGGAAAGTCCGAAAATCCCGGGAGCCGAGAAAACTTGGTAAGGAAAACGTCAATGTTGAAACAAATCAAGATCTGTTGGTCAATATTTTAGGCCACATTTTGACAGTTGGTTGAATTCAAAAGGAGCATACATGTATGAGGCTCATGCGAGTAAATTTACCGAATGACGAATAAACATTTGGCACTAAATCTAAAATAGAATGAAATTCACATTTGGAAAACGAAGACACATTCAGAATTATCGTAATTTAGTCTGATCCAACAAGTTAGTAGAAAAATGAGACAGGCAAGTCGGTTCTAGTGCTGGCAAATCAGTTGATTAATTCCCGTAATTGATTTAGGTCCAAAATCGCCACAAGTATACTTGAGACAGTTGATAAGAAGAAAGCAATACTTCAAAACCGTTTTACGACCGTAGTACCAGAAAACTATCTAAACTTTCTTGATATAATCGGTATACGATAATTAAATATCTGATTCAAGTCACAACCAATTGACTTGAACAGAATTGTGGCTTAATTGCTTCCCATATTTGATCAGTATTTTCTAGATCTCCCAAAGTAAAGGAGATATCGATCTTCCGTCTCGTCGTCTATCAATAAACGATCTACCGACGAATCAAGTTCGGAGAATGATTTGGAACTTGACATAACACGGTCTCCTCGTGAATTTGAAATTAAAACGTCTTACCGACACTATAAATAATTCTATCGAGGGGCCGCCGCCATTAGGTAAATTATTAAGCCAGTATCCATCGTTACATGCACCGCCTGCTTTAGCTGTCACGCTAGTCACAGTGTTGTGCATCATATTGCAACGTTGACTTGATTCGTCAAGGCATACAACTATGAAGCATGAATTCGATAAAATGGTCAAACTGTATCAAACAGTATCATCACCACTTAATCTCGTTGCAAAGAAGGGTTGTAGAGAGTGGCGTCCCTGTGAGTTACAACAACAGTTACCGAAAGGTGATCCATTCCCATATCCAAGATTTCAGAATGTACTGTTTTTTCGAAGATTGATTTTTTGAGGGCATATCACCAGATATCCATTGCACCCAAAGACGTACATACGACTGCCATAACAACACCATTTGGCCTATACGAGTAACTTCGTTTGAGGTTCTTC
>JANTEX010235702.1:0-13108 GCA_024741295.1 Macrocera vittata | reverse complement strand
CACTTTTTCCTTTGCCTTTAGTTGAAAAATATGGGGATAGACTCAACTAGAAAATCAGTTTTCCTTGATATGTTTTATTATTTCATTTTACACTTTTCAGTTAAGATTTAGTAACTTTTCGTATTAATTTTAAAGTAAAAATTTTAAAACATTTAATTTAAAATAGTTTTATATTTTATGTTTTTAGTTTACAGTCACAGGAAGTTGCCAGATAATAAATATTTTGACGGTATAATACGAAATATATACAAAAAAAAATCAAACAAAACTAAATTTTTTTTTTAAATTTAGGGGGCCCGGGCAACATGAGGGGAAATTGAAAATCTTGCCACTCCCCCATTTAAAAATTCTAGTTACGCCACTGCGCTTGTTATATTAGTTGAAGTGCCTAGCCCAGGTAGCAATAAAAATCATGATTATTTCAATCACCATGGTTAATTAAAATAACTGGAATGAAACGATAAAATAACCGTTTAAATGATATACATATAAGCTGGTTTATAACGGCGTTATAACTCAAGTAAAATTCTCGTTTTTGACTTAAGTTTTAAACTCGTTATTAGACGCGTTATATAACAACGGTTAGTTTCACAATTAGTAAATAGCCGGTTTAAACCATTGGTTCTACACCAGGATTTAAACATTAGCAAAAAAGCGATCTCATAACCGTAAAAAAATAACTATATTTTAACCGTTTTTCAATAAGTCCGATAGTGTGATGGTGGTTTTTTTAATAACCGTTATATACACGCTTTATAACCGTTAAATTTAAACTAATTAAAAGTGCATCGCGTACACTATTCAAAATGAACGTATAATAGACGAGTGTAAGCTATAATTAAAAATTATTATAACTCCGGCCGTAGGTCTCAATGGATTTTCATGATATTTCGCAGAATGTTTTGCCCTATGAGAAGACGAAGCCTTAATTTTTTTCTGGTTGCAGTCTAACAAGCTGAAACTCTTGCAGGTTCTGGACACTCCAAAAATATTATAAGTCTTCTAAGAAACTTTAGATTCACTTCCACTCCTGGCCAGGATTCTGGGCCATTTTGGGAATCTTTAAGGTTTTCGTATGGAGAACTTTATTTGGTTGCAGTCTAACAAGCTGAAACTTTGGCAGGTTCTGGACATTCCAAAAATATTATATGTCTTCTTATAAACTTTGGGTCCACCTCCACTTCTGCCCAGGATTCTTTGGGCCATTTGGGATTTTCTCAGGATTTTGAAGACTTCAAGAACCCTATCTTTTTGTATCGGCTTTATTTTGCAAAAATACGACGAGTTCCTACAAAAATGTTTATCTGAGGATCCTGAAGGACTTAAGAGCCCAATATTTTTGTATCGGCATTTTTTCCAAAAATATGATAAGTTCCTACAAATCTTTGGCTCCAGTTCCAATCCCGACAAACAAATTTGCAATATGGGTCCGCAAAAAGTCCACAGTGTGTCCACATGGACACAAAAAGCTGAGTCGTACCCAGGACCACAAAAAGTCTGGACTTCTGTAAGACAACGCCTGGACCCAATGTGTCTACTCTGGGTCTAGACTCATTGTGTCCATGTAGGGTCTCGACACAATGGATTCACGTCGAGTCTGGTCTGTGTACAATGCGTCTCATTTGGGTCTGGACTCAATGTGTCTATTGAGAGTTCGATCTGAATCCTATAGGTCTGGGACTGTGGGCTCAAAGGATCGATTTAAGGTCTATTTTGGGCCTGAACTCAATGAGTTTCGTCTGAACATAATGGGTCTACTTTGAGCCTGGGCTCAATAGGCCTATTCTAGACCCGATCTACTTTGAGCCTGGACTTAATGAGTCTATTCTGGATCCAGTCTACTTTGAGCCAGGACTCAATTTCAATATTCTGGGTCTGGTGGATCTAATAGGTCCATTTTGAGCGTGTTCTTTATGGGTCTATTCTGGGTCTGGTCTGGACCCAATGGGTCTGCCGTGAGACTTGGTAGAACCCGATAGATCTAGACGGAGTGTGAACTTAAAGAGTCGATTCTGAGTCTACTTTTAACCTGGACTCAATGGGTCTATTCTGGGTCTGGTCTAGACCCAATCGGTCTACTTTGAGCTTGGAATTAATAGGTCTATTCTAGACCCGGTCTACTTTGATCCTGGACACAATGGATAGACCCATTGAGTCCAAACTCAAAGTACTCCGGATCTAGAACAGACCCATTAAGTCAAAGCTCAAAGTAGATCGGGTCTAGAATAGGCCTATTGAGTCCAGGCTCAGACTCTGGTCTAAAAAATGTAAAAACTATACATTGTTTTTTGCCATAGTTTATTATTATTGTATACAATAATCATTAGTTATTTAAAATTATCGTCTTAAAACCAGTTTTTAATTATAATTGTATGTATCTAAAATTGTTATTATTATTATTAAAATAAAAATGGTCTACGGCACTGGTATTGATATTGTGTTTAGGTCTGGCATCGATGTGTACACACGGGTCTGGATACAATGTTAAATTCTTAGGATCCAGTGGCTCTGAACATATTGCGGCTGCGCTAGGTCTGGGCACAATATGTCCAATATGTGTCTACATATAATGTTTGTCGGGGAAATAGTTCATGCAATGTGATGTCGTCAAGAACCAGAAAGCCGTCAGACAGAACGTTGGGTTCGAACCAAGCTAACGTTATGCTAAAGAACTGCTAAACCTAAACAGAGAAGATCATAGAATTTTCATAGGTGTAGCTACAGTAAGATTAACAAATATATCCATAAAATTGTTCTGAGGCAAGACTCACTATGCGAGAAATGTGGAGAATTAGAAAAGAATTCTGAACACTTTCTCTGTGAGTATCCGGTCTATATATGGATAAGAAACAAATGTCTAAGAAAATATATGATTCAATCTATTCCGAAGTGTCCTAGTTTGGAATCTGCTTAGCTTTGTCAAAGACACTGGTAGACCCTTACCAAATGGACATCATTATATTTTACTGTATTTTGTTATACTAATTTATTTTATGATTTTAAATTATTTTATGATTTTAAATCCTAAATCCGCTTCAAGAGTACCCACCTATCCGTAATCCCTAGTCCCAAACTAATCCAACCGGCTTGTAATGAAATTCGGCACAACGGACCCAATTGTTGGTCTAAGTGTTGCACTATCGCTAAAAACGGGGAGCCGAACTGAAACTAATCCTAATACTATTCCCATGCCAGACTAGACTATAGTTGCTTTTTTGGCGATAAGCAATGGGCGATCATACATATATCGCCGCGACCAAATGTCGCAGTCAGTGGCTAACCTATTGATGTGTTACCCGCCCTCCTCCTTTTCACGATTATTATTATGTTTTACAATAAAAAACTCGACAAAATTTTCGTTTTAGCATACAAACCCTCATCCCCTCAGAAAAGTTCTCTGTATGCCACTGGTTGTAGAGATCATATGGAAATAACACGGCGATAAATAGAGAATAGGTATTAGTTTAAATTAATTAGAAAATATGACCAATGGTTGAAAATAAAAAAAATGAACCAAACCCATAGACTAAAATATAAAACTCCCTAGTTTCGACGCCACTGGTTGTCAGTTGATAAAACTATCCTCCGAAGCGCATTGTAAATGCGATATTCTTGCGAATTGTAATTGTTTGTCGGGGATTGTATATTTTGTTTATTAGGGTACTGACTTTTATAAGTTTGAATTTTTCAAATATGTTATATAAAACAAAAATATACATACTTATATACCTGAACTGAACTTGACAACCAAATATACCTTGAGACAGTATGTGCGTCAGAAAATCACCTGATATCAATTACGCCGCTATTTTATAATCATAAGTTATTCACGAGTATTATATCGGAAAATCACAGCGTTTTTCATTTCAAAAGTTCAAACAGACACACACCGCATATAAATTGTTTTCATTATCTTCGCAATGAACAGCAAAAAAAATGAAAAATATGAAATACATTTTCTATTTTACACAAAGTCATACATTTATATATAGCCTCCATACCATTCTATTCATAAAATTATTTTTTTTCCCAGAAAAATAATGAAAAATCTCACCTTTTGCTTGCCGCCATCGCTCAAGTAGCTTTCAATCAAACGACGTTTCTTAAAAATTGGCGTGTTGTCCAACACTTGACGATTGTCTTTTGGCACCGTAGCACCATTATTAGTTGCCGTCGTTGTTGTTGTTGTTATTGCTGCTGTTTCTCGTATTGTTTTTGGCGGTGTAACTACATGTATTTCATTACTCAACGTACTACATGTTGATGTTAATACACTTTCCATTTCAATATCATCACTACAGTTGGCCATGTCACATGAATAAATTGAAAATCGATGAGCGGCCATTGGTGTATTTAGCTTTAATGCCGAAAACACGTGTAACGGCTCAAAATGGCGAATACCATTTTCATCTAATACCGTGTAAGCACATTTACCCGTAAGCACATCACGACTTAGGTCACGCGGTACGACCGCCTGAAAACCTTCTTTAACAATAAGAAATGCACGACCACGACTTTTGGCCTGTCGATGCAACAGAAAGTCTTCGACGGCCAATTGATTGTCTGAGCAAAGATAGGAAATCGGTACGTCACTGGAATTAAACGGTTGGGGCTGTTCAGGCAGTGGAATGGTAATGACACCGCTTTGTCGTATTAGTTCACGAATTTGTGGATTTTTTCGCGCCGTATATGGATCGTTGAACATTTCATGCATAACCGATTGAAGGTGTTCATTGTTCATGGATAGCTTACGCATAACAAGCATTCGATGCAGTAGTTCCTTGGCATTGTCCAGTTGACAAAGTTGCTCAAATTGTTCGGGATTTTCAATGGCCATTGACATGGCTGTTGTTAGGTCTGACAGACCAATAGCTTTGGCCAGTGAAATAGTTTCAAGAAGAAGCTGCCGGCGATCAGAAATTGTCGCCATTTCTGTGTCTGAAGAACTTTGAACCGCCTTTACAATGGCCGCCTTCAGGCCATGTGAAGCATTGCCAACCGTTAGCTGATCATTCGACAATCGTAAATACTCTACAATTTGATAGACTACTTTTGGATCAGCACTGAAAATACCTTGCAGTGCGGCTGATACATCATCGTCGGTGTCCAAAATCGATGTTATACTATGCAGTATATCACATTGACTGTGTGCCGAATCGGCTAAGCTTTCATGTGCAATAATCGATTTAAGGTAATCGATTTTATTCACTTTGGCCAATGCATCAATTTCGGTGCACAATTTCTCTTCAACCAATTTGATAATTGTCTCAGACATTAATGTGACAATATCTAAATCTAATAAATTAGTGTGTTCCATTTTACGTTCTAGCTCATTGCTAATTAATTCGTAAAGTGTGCAGCAATTATTATTGTCGAGCAATGTTTGATGGTTATTTTTGCTTGTGCATAAATCATTCGATGTTATGACAGCGGCCAAAACAGATGACACAATTGCATTTACAATGTGCATTGTGTCTTCATTATGTGTATGATTGTTGTTATTATTATTTATATTATTATAGTGATTGTTATTACCCACGACAGCGTACACAACACCATCATTTTGTGCACTAATTTTAGCGTGTCCAGTGGCGCTCAGCAATTCGTCGTCAGACGACGAAAACGATGAAACCGTTGACGATGCAATAATACCGTTATGAAATTTCTCTTTTGACGCCGTTACAATTGATTTTATTTTCTCAAACATATTCTGTAGTGTATCGGCTTTCCCGTTGGTTAGCGATAGTTTTTCAGCTAATTTTTCGACAATTTTCTTCTCTTTCGTACTTTGCAGTACAATGTCAACCGATGACGCTTCAATGTGTCGACCGATTGTCATGCCGGCTTCGGACAATTGTCGTAGCATCTGTGCATCGATATTCAATTCGCCTCGCGAATTAAACGGTGCCGTTGTCCAGGTATGCGATGGTTTTAACAATTTCAATTCTTCCGGTGTTACTAGAAAACTTTGCAGTGAAAACTGTTGTCGACCTTCATCGTCGCTCAGGTCGGGCGCCACAAACCGTGGTCCTTGGTCTGTCTGAACAATTTGTCCCGGAATGAATGTGACCTTATCACCATTCTCAATGACACGTCCCGGCACAAAACTTGGCCCATCGTCTGTGTCAACTACCTGACCGGGCACAAAACGTTCACCCTCCTCTTCGGTGTAAAACACTTGTCCCGGTATAAATGTTGGACCGGCTTTTGTGTGCACAATTTGACCGGGCACAAAACGAACTCCTTCCGGCGTTTCTACCGTTTGACCGGGTACAAATTTTCGACCCGATTTCGTTTCGATAACCTGGCCGGGTACAAATTTCAGACCTTCACCGCCCGTTTCAATCACTTGACCCGGTATAAATTGTTCGCCGCGATCGGTAAGCACCACTTGGCCCGGTATGAAACCACCGTTTTCCATAATGCCTGGCACAAATTTCGAATCACCGTCTTGTTTTATCAATTTGCCAGGAATATGTTTGCCAGCCGGCAAATGTTGCACATTAATTTTATTCGGATAAAATTCAATGCCCTTACTTGTTTGTACCATGTGTCCGTACACGGAAAGACTTGGTTCGGTCATTTCATCGGTATTCGTCGAATCGATGACCAATGCCGTTTGAACGGCATCACTAAACGACATATCACTAACCGTTTTTGCGATGGCAAAATCAATTGAACCACTTTCGTTAACAATTGTTTTGCCTGGAATGAATATGTTTCCATGAGTCGATGTCATTATTTGGCCGTCGACAAATCGTAGTCCTTGTTTGGTTTCGACATTAATGCCCGGCACAAATGTGCTGCCATCCGTTGACGTGATGCCAGGCACAAATGTTTCGTTTACATATTGTCCAGGTACGAATTTTGATCCTTCATCGTTAACAATCGATCGACCGGCCATGAATTGTTCCCCAACTCTTTGACCTGGCACAAATGTCCAGCCATCTTTGTCGATATGTTGATTTTCACCGGCAATGAACCGTTCACCATCGTCAGTCGTCACCGTTTGTCCGGGTATGAATTGATAACCGTTTGGTGTCATTATCTTTTGACCCGGAACAAATTCTTGTGTCAATTTATTTTGACAGCCCGGCACAAATTTTAGTCCTTCGGCTGTTAACACAGTTTGACCTTCGACAAATTTCGAACCATTTGCGGTATGTGTTGTTTGACCGGCAACAAATTGGTTGTCAATTATTTGGCCGGCTATGAAATTACGACCTTGATCTGGATTAATGGTTGGCGTAAGAAAACCGGGCACAAACGATGGACCGTTAGGTGTGTTAATCGTTAAACCGGGTACATACACTTGACCGGTTGGCGTCGATACAGTTTGACCGGGCACAAAAACATTACCGTTCGGCGTCGTAACCATATGACCGGACAGAAATGCTTGTTGTGCAGCATCAATATCAACTGTCAATCCAGGAACTTTGGCAATTTTCGACACAGTTCCTTTGCCTAAATTCGATAGGACCGCTGTTAATTGATCCGATTTCGGCAACACACTCATCAATTCCGGACAACTGGCAATTTTTTCCGTCAAATTTTCGGTTTCTTCTAAACTTGCCGGACTAATAAGCTCAATGGCAGCCTGTAACATTTCTATTGTTTCCGTTGAATTGACGATCGGCATCGGTCCAATACACGGAATTGCATCAAAACCTGTAGTTCCGTCTAATTGAAACTGATCTATAACTAAATCTTTAACAGGCAATATATTTGGTGTAATCGAACATGGTTGCGGTAGCGTTGTTATCGACGGTTTAGTGTCGATTAAGCTCCGGGCCTCCTTTTCATATGTTTCCCAATCCCAAGATTCAATAACTGGTTTCACTAAATCACGCCAATCACCGCTAGCTAAATATAAATTACACTTGGCTCGCATTCCATCTATACTGACCATATCACAATATTCAATCGGTTGACTTTCTATCGGTTTTGTTTCGATTTTTTGCAAACTCGACAAATGTTGCTTAATTTCCAATTCTTGTTGGTCGGCAAATTCTTGTTGTCGTTCTTTGCTTTCGAATATTTTCGTCATTTGTGATAGGTTTTCTTTTCGTTTTTTCGACCGTTTCTTTGCTTCGCGATCGGCTGTTTCACGGGCCACCACAACATCCGGTCGTGGTCCTTCGCCATCACACATATTATTCATTCGAAGATCATAGTCTTGCAGATCGACGGCAACATTTTTGCCCTGTCTCATTTTCAATAGAACCGTATCGGAATCTTTTGCCAACATAACGTCACGTACATCACCGTCACGAACGGCTGCTTCTAAACGAGCCGGAAATACCAGCTGACAATTTCGTTCGGTTACTTGATAAACGAAATTTTCGCCATCAATAACTTTGGTGTTTAACAAATCGATCAGACCTTTTTGCAATTCATCGGTTTCATCGAATACCGGAAAAACATATCGATAATCGGCCAACACAATGTGTTTTCGTTTGCCATAGTTAATGTCGGTGAGATATTGATGCGACTCATAATCACCCGAATGTGTGACATTGCATTTCTTGCGATTTAATTGTGTTGTCAAAATGACGGGAATATAGTGATGAGATGGTAGACCATAGGCTTTGCCGGTGACTCGACAAAATCGACGTGCATCGGCCGGTGAAATTGGTGCAAGCAATGGGAAATAGTTGGGTTTCGGTAGGCCCCTGGATCGTCCAGTAATACGGCAAAAAGACATTTTTTTTTTGATTTATGAAATAGTTAATTTGTTGATTGCGCACGTTTAATATTTGTTCACACCCATGAAGTATATAGAATTCTTAAATATACACAAAAATTGATACAAAAAAAATGGAAAAAAGTAATATTTTATTTAAGCTTTAGACGGACGCCAATCACTTTGATATTTGCACATCCGCACACGGATAATATACCTTTGATTTATAATTATCGTTGCGCATATTTGATTAATCATTTTCTAAAATTATTTTTTATTTATGTGTGACTATGTGATCACTCATTTTGGCTACAAAAAAAATGTTTTTTTTTTCTTTTAAACTCTTGTAACTTGTTTCAAAGACGTGTGTTCTATACTAACTCTTAAGTTTTATAATTTGAAAATAATTTTCTGTCTTGTTAACACGTTTGCATCATTTTCCTTTTGATGCACATAACACACTTTATGGAAAACGCAGCGATATCCAGTGTTGCACACACACAGTTTTATCTTTACAATATATATATATATATATATATAAAAATATATTTTCAGTTTTCCAAACAAGAAAATTGTCTAAAAATAAAAGGCGATTTTTATTGCATTTTGAATAGAATTTGTATCGCTCTGTTCTGGATCCCGCACACCATATATAAACGAGTGCAATTTAAGTCACAAATAATATACATCCAAACGTACAATGCACAACTATATCATTTAACAGCTCAAGACGAATTTGATTATTTTACGGGGCGCACAAGATAATCGCACAGTATATATACTATAACAATATATAGGGCAACAAATTTTCATGAAATTCTATATTAAAATGTATATGCAGATCTATTTTCCAACTACCTAAATACTATTGAAGATCACACAAATTTGGAAGAACTTTTTTTTTTTATAAAAAAAAAACTCCGTTAAAATAACACAACAGAAAATTACAAACTAAATTGTGTACAAAAGAAAATTCATAGGAAATTCTTAAAAGGCCCCGTTGTGTATACTTATGAAGCGTCAACCGCACTCTTGATTGAAAACAATTTCCCGAACCGAACGATTCAACATTTAAGTAAAGACTAATTTCGGTTTTAGAATAGAGAATTGAAAATTATTATAATAATAATAATATGTTTTGGGAAAACGCGTGAAAAGCGTCTATGTGTCAGTCTGTTTGAAAAATAAAAGTTTTCTCTGCGAAATGCGCACGGTTTTCAACTTTTCAAAGATGCATCATATGTTGAGAGAAAAGTGTTGCACAAGTAAATCACCACACGTATAAAAGGTGCTCATAAGAAATATATTTAAAAAAAAATAAAAATATCGTCGTAACCTTATTATTTAGTATTTTACATTTTCATCAGTTGTGTACACGTACAGTATATGTATAATTGTAAATATATAGTAAGGGTATATATGTAGAATGTAGATATATATATATATACTTAACAGACAAAGTTGATAGGTAGGTATATAGGTAATTATGAAAATATTGCGTACGGTAGGTAAGTGAGTATTATAAATAGTATATATAGTACAATAAAGAGAGCTTATTTTAAGACAGTGTCTGCCACATATAAAAACAATAGGGTGTCAAGTATTCTAACTTTGGCAAAAAAATCGCCAAAACTTGCTGATCAAAAAAGGCCACACAGTTGAAGAGACACGATAACCGGTACGTACGCCAGTCGGCACCCGAAAGAAAGATTCAGAGAAACGGCTTTCGCTTTCCGAGTCAAATCTAATGTATGTTATATATGTATGATCGAACATGGAAATTTAATTGAAGACAAAATGTTATATACAGGACTTCTTTTTTGCCCTTATAACAAAAGTCGGTCGATCTTCCCTGTTTAGTACCTCCAGCAGGTGTTTATCGTTAATTTAATCGAGCAGTAACCGACCTCGTTCACTCACGTTAGGTAGTGTTGTCTAATTGAAATCTTTAAATTTCATCGAAATTCCATTGGAAATCTTGAAATTGTATTGCTGCCTCATTGAAATCTTAAAGTCATTTGAATCTAGTAATCTTATTGGAATCCTATGGAAATCTTAAAACTTTACTGAAATCCCATTGAAATTATGAAATTTCATTGCAATCTCATTAAAATATTTTTAAAATATCTTTCAGTCCCATTGAAGTTTCGAAATCTCTTTGAAATCCGATTAAACTCTTAAAATGTTATTCGAGATCATATTGCACTCTTATTGAAATCGTGAAAACTAATTTCAATTTCATTGAAATCCTCAAATCTCAATGAAATTTCATTGAAAATTTCGAAAACAAAAATATTGAAATTTCATTGAATTCTTATTGAAAACTTATTGCAATCTTGTTGACATCGCATTTAAACCTTGAAATTTCATTGAAGTGTAATAAATGTATTGCAATCTCATTGAAGTCAGACAGTCTTATTAAAAATTTAAATCTAATTGAAATTCTATTTGAAATCTTCAAATTTCAAGGTTGGCTACTGCAAATTTTTAAAGTGTTATTGAACACTTGCAATGTCATTGTTGACTCCTTGAAATCTCATTTAAATATTGAAATCTCATTAATTTGTCATTAAAATCTTAAAATCTCACAACCCCATTAAAATCTTTAAATTGAATTGAAATCTCATTGCAGTCTCATCTTCAAACCTCATTAAAATGCCATTAAAAACTAGAGATTTCATTGCAGTCAGATTGAAATTTTACTACTTATGAAGTCTCTTTACAATCCGATTGAGATCTTAAAATCTCATAATCTTCATTGTGATCAGACTTATAAAATTTCAATCTGACTGCAATGAAATCTTCAAATCTCATTACAATCTTGATATCTTACTTCTGTCTCCTTGAAATCCTATAGATTCATTGAAACCTTAAAATCTCATTAGCCTCATTTAAATATTGAAACAATATTGAAATCCCATTGAACCTTAAAATCTCACTGAAATTCTGATATTTCGTTGCGATCTTATTGAAATATTTTTGAAATTTCACTGCAGTCGTCAATTTTTTTAAAATCTTATTGAAATCACCATAAAATCAGATTTCAGTCTCAATGAAATGCGAAATGAAATGTCATTAAAATCTTGAAATCGCATTGTAGTCTCTTTGAAATCCTAATGACCCACTGAAATCTTGAAATTTTATGCAAATCTCATTGAAATCTAGAAATCTCACTATAATCTTGTTATCTTATTGCTGCCTTATTAGTATCTAATTGCAGTCTCATTTAAATCTTTAAGTATCATTGAAATTCCTTTCAAAACTTTAAAGTTTAAATCTTTTAAAAAAAAAAGAAGAATCTCTATATTTCAATTAAATTAATACACTCGTATATGGGTCCACAATATTACTCTTGCAAAAGTGCTTTCACGTAAAAAAATAGTTTAATGCCAGCAAATGTTAATTTGTCTTTAGTGACTCCACCTAATATTATGAACATGGAATAATTAATAGTTTACGCAAACAATGCAAATTTGACTTGGCCAATGTATTATCTATTGAAAATAGTATTTGAAGCGAGGGGATAACTACTTGAGGAACTCCCGATAAATTCCGAGGAATTTCCAAGGATTTTCCGAGGAATTCTGAGGAATTCCCGAGGAATTTCCAAAGAATTCAGAGAAATTCCCAAAGAATTCTGAGGAATTCACGAGACATTCTCAAGGAAATCCGAGAAAGTTTCGAGGAATTCTAAGGAATTCTCGAGTAATTCTCGAAGAATTCAGAGGAATTGCAAAAAATTCCCGAAAAATTCCGAGGAATTCCGAGGAATTCTCGAGTAATTCTCGAAGAATTCCGAGGAATTCCCAAGGGATTCTGAGGAATTCCGAGGAATTCTTTTGGTCGAGGAATTCTTTGGGACAGAGTTTTGTCGAGAGGTTACCACGCGATTTGAAGCCTATCAATGTTGCTTAAATAATAACAGTTGTTCTTGACATTGGTGGCTAGAACAATGTAGGTGCATGATCCAGCATCAAAAAAACCAAAACAAACACACTGGACAACACAAGTTTTACTTCGTACAGTTTGACCGCAGTTGGCCGTCAGTGCACCTTTCCCAACTTTCTAAAATACATATAAACACGAGATTGCTTGCCACAACATTTGCAGCTTCCGTGGAACTAAGACAGCTGTTATGATCGACTGCTAAAAGCATTTTTATTATTTTATTAATAAATATGTCAACACAGGTAGTACTCCATTGATAGTTAGGATCAATTAGTAAATAATAATATAAATTTTTGATACACCTAAAATAAAACCAATTTATTAACTGAAGATGCTAATAAATAAACCAATACATTGTTCCAAGCGACTAATGTTTAAGTGCATTGATTGTCACATTTATTTATTATCCCAGTTAGCATTAAAAGAATAAAGAACACTGAAGAATGTAACAAGCAAGTATACTCTTAAGGTATTCTT
>JANTEX010235480.1:0-13117 GCA_024741295.1 Macrocera vittata | reverse complement strand
TTGCGTAAATTCATCCGAGTCCGTTACCACCAGTGACCCTCCACATTTCATACACTCACAAAGGTCGAAGTATACGCAGTGACGTCGTCAGCGTGGTTTCAAATATTTTAAAACGTCAAAAATGTATATCAAGGGTGTAAGAAATGATCTGAAGGTCGCATCTATAACGTCCTGTAGTGGTGACGCACGTCTACTCATTTCAGTTACATATGGAAACCAAGCAATAGTTGGGTTACTTGACAGTGGTGCCAGTTTTACGTGTCTAGGCAAAAATACACGACAACGTATAAGTCGATTAGGTGTTAGATGAAAGCAATTGAATGCTGGCTTGCAAACATCTGATGGAAAAGTGCTACAGATTGTAGTCTATTTCGCAATACCCGTTAAATGCGGTGATAAAACTAGGTCAATGCGAATTTATATTGTCCCAAGCTTAAGTCAAGAGTTGTATCTTGCGATAGATTTCTGGAATTCTTTCGGCCTAGTCCCGGTTATGATTAGCGAATTATCAAAGCCTAATAAAAGTTTAAATGAATCAAAAATTCAAATTTCATAAGCTCAAGGAATCACTACAGGCACAACTCGATTCTATCGCCAGTCGATTCCCCTCATTTATTCAAAACGGATTAAGAATGACGTCGGTTCTCGAACATGTTATCGATGTTGGTGGAAACCGACCGATTAAACAGCGCCATTACTCCATTTCACCTGCCATCCAAAAAGTAGTGAACGATTAGGTCGATCGTATGCTATAACTAGGAGTTATTGATGAATCGAACGGTCCTTGGAGTTCGTCTATCGTACTAGTACGAAAGCCAGGTGGCAAAAACCGATTGTGTCCGGACTCAAGGAAGGTCAATTAAATTACTGTAAAAGACGCATACTCACTCCCAAAAATCGACGGCCATCTGGGTGGTCTACATGACACCAAGTATATTTCCAGTCTGGATTTAAAGGATGCGTTCTGGCAAATCCCGTTGGCTGAAAGTTCTCGGGATATGACGGTTTTTTCCATCCCCGGTAGACTTTCAAGAATAGATTCTATATACAGTGTGACGCTAGTTGTTATGGCGTTGGTAGCGTTTTGTTCCAGATAAATGACGATGAACATCCGATCATGTATATGTCGCGGTCCTGAGTCTCAAAAAGTATCGAGGTTATATTGAAGGGTTACCATTCACCATCATAACCGATCACTCAAGTCTTAAATGGCTGATGAACCAAAAGGATTTGGATGGTCGGTTGGCTCAGTGGAGTTTCAAACTGCAGCCATTCGATTTTCAAATTGAACACCGTAAAGGCCATTTAAATATCGTACCGGACGCCCTATCGCGAGCCTGTATAAGAGAAATCGATTGGATCAAGGAACCGGCGATAACAATTGATTTAAATTCCGCCGAATTTGACGCGCCAGCATATGCGGATCTCCGCCAATATGTACTCGATAACGCGATTCGTTTGCCCGATCTCTGTGTGAGGGATAAGAACATTTTGAAACGTATAGACTTTCGGACGTTTTCAAACCAAGAGGAAGATTGTTGGAGAGTGTGGGTTCCAACGGGTCTGACCAAAGCACTTATGCAATCGTCCCACGATCATCCATTATCGGCACATTGCGGTATCCGAAAAACAATCGAAAAATTGAAACGTCAGTTTTACTGGCCAAGAATGGCGGCGGATGTCGTTGAGTACGTTAAACGTTGTGATTCCTGTAAAGAGATAAAAGCACCCAATCGAATTTTACGACCACCGATGGGAAATGCTATAACCACCGAACGTCCGTGGCAACATTTGTATGTTGATCTTCTCGGACCATATCCACGTTCCAAATCCGGAAATTGTCATATTTTAATCGTTTTGGATCAATTTTCTAAATTCGTCTTGCTGAAACCGCTCCGTAAAGCTATTACGAGACCAATTAACGATTTCCTGGAAAAAGAAGTGTTCCATGTATTCGGGGTACCCGAAAGTATAATGTCCGATAACGGGTCTCAATTTATTTCAAAAGAAATGAAATTGTTGTTTGAGCAGTACGGTGTAAGACACGTTTTTACCGCGATACATTCACCGCAAGCAAATGCTTCAGAGCGAGTGAACAGAAGCATTATAAGTGCCATACGGGCATACATTAAATCCGATCAGGCTGAATGGGATGTCTTTATATCTCATATTGCTAGCGCCTTGCGTAACACGGTTCACGAGTCAATCGGATCGACTCCACATTATGTTGTTTTCGGCTACCACCAAATTAATCACGCTTCAGCCTATGAAATATTGCGAAAATTAAATTGTGTTCCTGAAGGTCAATTAGTTTTGCCACCACCGGATCATCTACAAAGTATTCGTGACACTGTAAAGAAAAATTTAGCAATAGCACACAACCGGCACACTAAAGTGTATAATTTACGATCCAAACCTGTATCATTTGAAATCGGTCAAGAAGTGTTCCACCGTAACTTCGCCCAGAGTAACTTTGCGAAGGGATTCAACGCGAAACTCGCAAGAAAATTTTTAAAATGCCGAATCGCCAAAAAGATCGGATGTTCCCTGTACGAGGTAGAAGATCTGCAGGGCAAAAGAATCGCCATATTCCATGCTAAAGATTTAAAGCAGTAAAAATGTAGTAACCCCCGGTCAGTCTAAGAAACTATCCGACTGCCTTCTGCAGTATTTTGGGTATCCACATAGTCGCCTATGTTTTCACGTGAAATTATGCGATTGGATTCCTATAGGGTCCTTCAGGCCACCATCCCACCCTAGTTTCCCCTATCCTTTTCCTACCTCTCCCTTGCTATATTTTTAGGCTATAATATTACATTCGATCTTTTTATTTAATTTAGGAACTATTTTAGGTTTAACATATTTATTTATTACATATATCGTATAGTTATATTTTTTTTTACCGTGTGTAATATTCTGTAAATATTTCTGTAGTCATATAGATGTAAGTAGTCTTATTTGTTGCACAACAGTTTATTGTGTTTTAATATTTATTGATTGCGATAATGAATCATATAGTACATTTAAATTAAATTAAATTTTATCTGTGTAGCTACAGGCTATACCTTACATTGATATTTTTAAGATCCTGCATTGGTAAAGTTTCCCGAATTTTCTAGTAGTTTTTACATATACGTCTGAAACTACTTACTAGTAAATTTTGTATATGATTACATATATAAAAGAAGGTGTAGTTCCCGGTTGGTCTAACAAACCGTCCAACTGCCTTCTGCAGTCAAAGTGGTTCCGATAAGTTCGCCTATGCACTTACTGTAGAGTATGCGACTGGATACCTTAGGGTCCTTCTGACCACCATCCCTCCCTATTTTCCCCTATCCTTAAATCCTTCCCATCTTTTCATTAGACATTTTTTTTGTTGTACAACTATATTTATTTAGTGTTTTCCTTAGTTTTTATGGAATGTATAAAATTGTGTTGCATTAGAAATTTTATACATACATATGTATATATATATATATGTTTTGTCAATATCCTTCGCCCACTGGACCCTATGAACTATGCTTTGAGACGGAAACTTACTCAGTTTAATTATAATGTTGGCCGGACACAATGTGTGAGTCGTACTGGTTGAGTTTTGTCATGGAAGTCCAAGTCAATTTCTCGGTTCAACTTATCACAGTGTACCGTTTTCTTTCCTTTTGATTATTTTAGTTTCCGAATTAGTAATTTGAATATTGATTAAGAGGTGTGGTAGAGTGCATTGTTTGGTATTCCAACTATGGTTTCCCGACTTTACTTAATCATATTCTCCATATGGATTGCTTTCATTTTATTTTATTTTTTTCTTAATTTATTTAAATTGTATCGCAAAATCTTGATCGTATAAGTGGAGCTTTGGATGAATCCAAAAATAGTAAAATTTCTCTAAAGTTACACACAGACGATTGTAGATTTCATTAATATAAATAGTCTAATTTTTTTTTATAATACTTTAATTTCTTTTAGTTTCAAGGTTTAGGCATAAGGCCTAGTGGTAGTTTGTAAGTTCCAGAGAAATTTAGGATAAGTTTTAGTTCTTCTTACTATAGAGTACGAAAAAATTCATATATGTTAAGTATTTAATTGTAAGCGTTTAAGTAGTAGTTCCAACCGTTTATATTTAATTTGTATATCAGCTGAATTAATTAATTATAGAAAATTTAGATATTTATATTTGTATCGACATTTTTGAGCTGAGTACAGTAAAGTAGACAATTGCTGTACTTGGTTCACAACTGTCGATGTGAAAATTGTTAATCGTTTTTTGTTTGGGAAAAGGAGATTAATGTCTACGATCTCCTGTTCCTAAACGAAACTCGACAAAATGATAAAGCAAAACCAACAGTTTGGTCGACTTAACTGTGGGTTTTTCTTTTTCAATAATTTTTGCAATTGCGACAATTAGTGTATTAATTTAATATTACTAAATCTTTCAATTGTGAAAATAAATGTTATTTATATAAGCATAAATTTGAAAATTTTAAACAAATTTTAATGACAAATTCACTGCTCATTTATAAATTATAGTTTTTTTTTTAAATATTTTCTTTCTTTGCCTTTGCGACAAAGTATTTTTTTATACTTTCTCGAGATAAAGTCCTTACTAATCCTTGATTCAGTAAGATGCCAGATAGTTTAGTGTTTTGCCCGGCTGGATCAGCATGAGACAATCAGGGTGTGAGGCAGCCCCACGATGTTTTATTCATACAACGGCAAGCATTGTACTGTTTTCCTTGCTTTTGTGACGCTTTATGCGGATTCAGTGTTACAAAAATGACGAAAACATAAACACCAGTTGTTCATATTTTGTGAGTCCTTGCATTATGCAAGATGCCGGATAGTTCCCTTATCTCTATAAAAGGATAAGATGCAGGATAGTAAGAATACCTTAAGTTGTTTAGCCCGGCTGTACCTTGGAATATGAGATATTGAGGATGTAATGCACGTTTTGACCCGCATTTCCGACTAGACACATTGGTGAGGACACTTGCCACGGTCCAGTACGGTTTTGTAACGGCCATATAGACCGAATATATATGTACCGCAGTACATTTCGTTTATGTTCTATTTGTGATAAATCTTTGGTCGTCTATAACATATACCTGTAGCTATACGCAAACACATCATAAATTGTCTGTGTTTGTTTCATACAACTTATTTGGATACCGTATTGTTCATACAATGAAATAGTAGGGAGTATGATTATCGAACGAATTTAAAGCATTTAGAACCAGTCAGAATATTACCACCAGTGCGCATACGACAAATGTAAATTTTTAATAAAATTTTGCAAGATAATAAAATCAAAATTAGTATTGCGTGGCATAAAAGTGCAAATAAAATAATTTTAAAATAAATATTTTGTGGCACAGAATATTGATTCTGAATTGGGATCCGGTAAGATCAGTTTCTGTCCTTAAGGATATGACGATGTAGCGTGGGTGTTGAATTTTTTCTTCTATCCTTTTAGAAGAATACCCGTAACGGGTTTTCCACACCATATAGGCATATACGGTCATACTTCCTGGCAGAAACTGATTGGTTCGCAGAAAGTCCACCAAGGTTGTGGAAACCATCAGGCTCACCAATTTCGGTTAAACCTAAAAAGATTCCCGGTGTCCAGAAAATTTCCATTTGAATATTCTGCATTGTCTGTACAGGTATATATATACATTACCTATTTAAGTAACATACGAAGCCAATAACCATAACCGTATTGCTTTGTTACAGCCGTATGCCTTTCAATAGAGAGCAGATCAATCGTATATAAAACAACTTTAAACACGTGAAGTGCTATTCTATTTTTCTGTGCGCTTGAATAGCGGCTTAATTTTTCGTATGAAATGATAGTTTTTTTATGTGTGGCTTTTTAGACAATTAGTTGGTGTACATGATGCTAATTTCATAATTCATATGCTTATGTGTTTAATTTATTTAGTGTATTATAAGTAAATTTCATAAAATTAGAAATTCAGAATGATTTGATTTAGTTAATTTATTAAGTAATTTATTTAGTTAATTTATTTAGTTAATTTATTAAGAATGATTTATTCAGAATGATTTGATTTAGAATGATTTATTTGGAATGATATATTTTAGTTAATTTATTTAGTTATTTTCGATTTACTTAATTTATTTATTTAATTTATTTGTGTGTGTAATGCGAATTTGGCATGATTTAGAATAGAAAAAAAAACATTAATTATATATATATATCTGATTTCTGCAGCATACCTAAAAGTATGTTAAGCATGTATAATGTACGTCGAGCGCTCAACGTCATAAAATAATGGTGAGTTTTTTTCTATACATTTTATTTTTAATTATTTCTATTATTTATGGTTTTAAAACCCTATACATAACTAAATTAATTAATTAATTTAATCGGTATTTTTTTCGTTTCGTTAGAATAGAATGTTCTTTTTGTGTATGATCATGATTTATTTTATTACGATCTTAGTAGAATGCATTTATGCTTGTAATTAGCAGTAATATGCACTGTAGTTTTTAGTATAGTTTTGATGTAAGAATTAGTACACATATTATAAAAAAACTTCCTTTTACACATGTGTGATAACAATACAATGCCATTTCATATGCATATAATATAATGTATTGTTGTTTGAGAAACATAAATATGAACGTTTTATTCCATTTAAGGATGAGTGAGTAAATAACTCGGACGGCGGGAGCGACGATAATGCATAGGAAGGTGGTGTGTATAGGTGTTTAAGACACCTTAGTCGGCCGTCGAAGGGACGAATGTCCAGGTCCTCCCTAATTTTCCTTTTATCGTTCCCTTAGCAATCCCTTTATCCTGTTTTCCATCTTTCCTTGTCACACACCACACTTTTGTGCGTTCTTGGCGGTAACGATTTATTTTGTTTAAACCCACAGCCCGCTCCCCCATGCTACCTGGCACAGGTGTGTGGTTACTGCTGAGAACAAGGCGGTCGGCTGCCAACCCATGGTCATTGTCCCATGGGGGGGTTAGTCGACCGTTACAAAATGGCGCCCAATAAAAAGGCCGAAAGAAATTTAGTAGAATTTCGTTTCGTTTAGTCGTAATATCGACATTGAACAAAGAGAGTACGCAGTACTTATGTGAGATTTTTCCTCCCTTGGACGGCCGGCAGTCAGGTTTTACAATACCTAAATTAAATTAATTAATAGTTTCAGTTTGTCAGTTGCGAAATATTTATCGGTGCTTTGGTTGAGTCGAGTATTGGAATTCCAGTATTTTTGTATCTCGAAGCTACTGGTATATTTTGTCAATTGCTGCAAAACACATACAAAAAAAAAATCAAAGATTTCCTAATAACAGTTTAATAGAATCATAAACCATTTAGTCCAATAATAAAACGCACATAAATTAAGTAGTGTGGTTGATTACATAGTGTGGTAATCCAGCTATGATTTCTCTGCTGCTTAATGATGTATCACTTAATTGTTTTTATTTATTTCCTTTTGAATTGTAAAGCTAATTAACTATGTGTTGTCGTCGCTCCCTCCGTCAGTTTGTTTTGAAATCATTTGGAAGTTTTCGTGATTGTAATTTTGTGATAAAGGTATATGTTATTATATAGGAAAACATATAGAACGTTTCCTTTATTCTAGTTGTATGGTATATGGTGGATAAATGCGTTAGGCCATTCTTTAATTCGATAGCTACTTTAGTTATCATGTAGTTTTTGTTCTCAGTGAAGAACTCGCTGCTGTTTATTAGTGTACAAAGTGTATGATAATTTATTATACATTTATTTAGTTATAGATTGAAAACAAAATTGCCACATTCGACTATTCGAATAGTGTTCTAGTTATAGTGAATATTATAATAATTAGTGCTTTAGTTGAAGTATTTGTAATACAGTTTAAACATTTATTTATTTATATGTGTAGGCGTACATACATATATAATCGCACAATTAAGATAGCCATAGGTATTACCATTTACATTGATAATATACAACACCATTACTTTATTAGTTTACCATAATCCCGGACATGAATAACGGCGAACAGTTAGCTGTTACCAATCCTGAAACCCAGAATGATAGTCCGAGACCGAGTGTCGTTGTTACGATTGATAGGTCCACGAGTTCGTCTGATTTTATAGGTTTCAGTCCGGTCATACCTCAACACACAAACAATAGTCCATCACCTTTAAATACAACCGTCGTTCAAGGCCCCGTACTGGGTGCTCCAAATTCGTCGTACGCAGGCTCTCCTCGAAATGATAATCCGACGCGCGACACAAACTTAACAGTCGGGAATGATGCTGACGATGTAATCGAACAAATGACACGTAATTTTACGAGGCTAAATCCATTCCCGAATCGGAACCAAAGAAAACCGTCATCCTTCAGTCAGGTACCGTTTGTTTTACCGGATATGAGCGTACCACCACCGAATTCAGGTGCAATTCCAAAAACAAGACTGAAGCGATCAATTCAGACCAGTTCTCATATACAGCTTCCATTAGAGCCAAAGAATGGAAGTATTCCATCTGATTCCGTATGGCAACTGCGACCACCGCGAGTCAGTGATCCATCGACTTCGTCACAGGATTTACTATACTATACACTTCCACCGTACCCATATTCGAGATTAGATTTACCACATAACAATAGAGCTCCAATTTTAAGGCAAAGCAATTTTCCGCAGTCTTCTGTAGACCATCATATGATAACAGCTTCGGAAACTGTCAAAAATCCACCAAACACGAGTTTAAGATCCGAATTTCTACCGATAAATAGAAAACCCGTTGTATCACAGACCAATCTTTCACAACCGCCTGTAGACTGGCACCGATTGCCAGTACAAGAACCCGAAGCGTGTCACACCCAAAGGCATCGTCTGGCTAACGGACCAATTAATGAACTTAGTGAAGAAGTGAAAGGCCAAGAAAGACCGATTGGTCAATTACGTTTTACTACGACTCAAAATCGTCCGTTAAATAATCACGTGCAAAGTGAAAATCGAATTGTTCCATTGCGAGGTGAAACCCGAAGGCGGACCAGTCAAGTAGTTCCATCTAGTGATTTTGCGGAAGTACCAAGTGACCGGAGTAGGTGTTCAAGGTCACGGAATAGCCCCATGAGAATGCACCAGGATATAAAACAGCATTCCAAAAAACCGAAGTCCAAACGTGCATTGTCTAGCAGTTCATCTCAATCATCTGATAGTTCAAGTGAAGAAACGTCCGGTAATAACACTAGATACACTTCGACCAGTAGTCGGTCAGAAAACCGGTCGAGTAGACAATTAGGTTCAGGTCCCGCTCGTGCTTTACGGCAAGGTGTAGGCTCGAATCATTTTCGAAGAAGTGCTGTACAAATGCGCGATTGGGGAATAAAATATAGCGCCAAGGCACATGACTCTCCGATCACGTTCTTTCTTTTTCAAGTTGAGACAATGGCGGCGGCAGAAGGGTTATCGGATAACTGTTTAGTTTCCCATTTGCATGTGCTATTGGAAGGTACCGTAAAAGAGTGGTATTGGTGTTTTGTCAAGAAACACCCGAATATTTCGTGGCGAAAGCTTCGAAAGGCCCTTCTGAACGAATGTGGTGGCGCAGATTATGACGATAAAATCCGGAATCGAATTTACGAGCGCAAACAACAGCCACGCGAATCGTTTTCCGAGTTCTGCCTGGCAGTAGAGAAACTATCGGCCACGTTAGACAAACCATTGAGGTCAAGAGACCTGGTATCAATCCTGCGAAAGAATATGAGCCCGTCATTAAAGCGAGCACTTATGTTTCAGGAGACTCAATCGGTGTCATCTCTGAGAAGAGTTTGTCGTAAGGTTGAGAATACGTGGGAGGAAATACGTGATGCGGGTACTATACGACCGCGTCAATCAATCAACGAAATCCACAATGACACCAAGGAGCCTGAGTCATTCCATGATTGTGAAGCAAGTGGTATCGACGAATACCTTGAGGTTCTGGTCGCAGAGGAACCCAACCCACGACGTGGAAGTTGCTGGAACTGCGGCCGACCTGATCATCGGTACATCGATTGCACCGCCGAAAAGAAACTGTTTTGTGAAAAATGTGGAGAAAAAGATACATTCACCGTCACTTGCATTCGATGTAAATCATTTAACTCGAATTTAAACCAGCGGTCGGGCTACTCGAACACCAGAGCGATCCGTCCGACGAACAATGTCTCTGGGAATCAGATAATGTCTTCGGCGTTGAAACCACCAATGCCCCACCGCAATCAATAACCGTTTGTCTAAATTCATCCGAGTCTGTTACCACTAGTGACCCTCCAAATTTCATACACTCACAAAAGTCGAAGTACACGCAGCGACGTCGTCAGCGTAGTTTCAAATATTTTAAAACGTCAAAAATTGATATCAAGGGGGTAAGAAATGATCTGAAGGTCGCATCTATAACGTCCTGTAGTGGTGACGCACGTCCACACATTTCAGTTACAATCGGAAACGAAACAATAGTTGGGTTACTTGACAGTGGTGCCAGTTTGACGTGTCTTGGCAAAAATGCGCGAGAACGTATAAGTCGATTAGGTGTTAGATGGAAGCAATTGAATACCGGCTTGCAAACAGCTGATGGAAAAGTGCAACAGATTGTAGGCTATTTCGCAACACCCGTTAAATGTGGTGATAAAACTAGGTCGATGCGAATTTATATTGTCCCAAGCTTAAGTCAAGAGTTGTATCTTGGGATAGATTTCTGGAATTCTTTCGGCATAGCCCCGGTTATGATTAGCGAATTATCAACGCCAAATAAAAGTTTAAATGAGTCAAAATTCAAATTCCATAAGCTCGAGGAATCACTACAGGCACAACTCGATTCTATCGTCAGTCGATTCCCCTCATTTAATCGAAACGGATTAGGAAAAACGTCGGTTCTCGAACATGTTATCGATGTTGGCGGAAACCGACCGATTAAACAGCGCCATTACACCATGTCACCGGCCATCCAAAAACTAGTGAACAATGAGGTCGATCGTATGCTAGAACTAGGAGTCATTGAGGAATCGAACGGTCCTTGGAGTTCGCCTATCGTACTTGTACGAAAGCCAGGTGGCAAAAACCGATTGTGTCTGGACTCAAGGAAGGTCAATGAAATCACAGTAAAGGACGCATACCCGCTCCCAAAAATCGACGGCCATCTGGGTCGTCTACATGACACAAAGTATATCTCTAGTCTGGATTTAAAGGATGCGTTCTGGCAAATTCCGTTGGCCGAAGGTTCTCGGGATATGACGGCTTTTTCCATCCCCGGTAGGCCCCTGTATAGATTCAAAGTCATGCCATTTGGCCTCTGCAATGCGGCTCAAACTATGTGTCGTTTAATGGACCGTGTCATTCCCCACGAGCTACACGAACATGTATTTGTTTACATCGACGACCTGTTGATCGTGTCAAAGAGCTTTGACGATCACCTGAAGCTGTTGAGCGAAGTAGCTGCAAGATTACAAAGTGCTGGATTAACCATTAACGTTGAAAAGAGTCATTTCTGCTTGACCGAAGTCAAATATCTCGGGTTCCTGATAGGCAATGGGTGCGTCAAAACAGACCCGGATAAAGTTGCGGCAATAATGAACTTTCCGAAACCAACCAGCGTAAAACAAGTCAGGCGCTTTATTGGTATGTCCAGTTGGTACCGTCGATTCATTGCCAATTTCGCTTCCATTTCGACCCCGCTTACCAATTTAACTCGGCACAAAACGTTTGTGTGGAATCAAGAGGCCGATGACGCATTCAAATGTCTAAAAGAAGCATTATGCGGTGCTCCAGTATTGTCCCAGCCCGATTTCAAGAAAAGATTTTATATACAATGCGACGCCAGTTGTGATGGCGTTGGTAGCGTTTTATTTCAGATAGGTGACGATGAATCCGAACATCCGATAATGTATATGTCCCAAAAGCTTAATCCGGCCCAAAGAAACTATAGTGTCACGGAATTGGAATGTCTTGCTGCGGTCCTGAGCGTTAAAAAGTATCGAGGTTACATTGAAGGGTTACCATTTACCATCATAACCGATCACTCAAGTCTCAAATGGCTGATGAATCAAAAGGATTTGGATGGTCGGTTGGCTCGGTAGAGTTTCAAATTGCAGTCATTTTGATTTCAAATCGGCCCACGATCATCCATTATTGGCACATTGCGGTATCCGAAAAACAATCGAAAAGTTGAAGCGTCAATTTTACTGGCCCCGAATAGCGGCGAATGTGGATGAGTATGTTAAACGTTGTGATTCTTATAAAGAGATGAAACCACCCAATCGAATTTTACGACCACCAATGGGAAACGCTATAACAACCGAACGTCCGTGGCAACATTTGTATGTTGATCTCCTCGAGCCATATCCATCCACGATCCGAATTTGGAAATTGTCACATTTCAATCGTTATGGATCAATTTTCAAAACTCGTCCTGCCGAAACCGCTCCGTAAAGCTGTTACGAGACCAATTAGCGATTTCCTCGAAAAAGAAGTGTTTCATGTATTCAGGGTATCCGAAAGTAAAATGTCCGATAACGGGTCTCAATTTATTTCGAAAGAAATGAAATTGTTATTTGAGCAATATGGTGTAAGACACGTTTTTACCACGATTCATTGACCGAAAGCAAATGCTTCAGAGCGAGTGAACAGAAGCATTATATGTGCCATACGGACATACAATAAGTCCGATCAGGCTGAATGGGATGTCTTTATATCTTATATTGCTAGCGTATTGCGTAACACGGTTCACGAGTCAATCGGATCGACTCCACATTATGCTGTTTTCGGCTACCACCAAATTAATCAGGCTTCAGCCTATGAACTATTGCGAAAATTAAATTGTGTTCCTGAAAGTCTATTAGTTACGCCACCGGCAGATTATTTACAAAGTATTCGTGGCACTGTAAAGAAAAATTTAGCGATAGCACACAACTGTCACGCTAGAGTGTATAATTTACGATCCAAACCTGTATCGTTTGAAATCGGTCAAGAAGTGTTCCACCGTAACTTCGTCCACAGTAGTTTTGCAAAGGGATTCAACGTGAAACTCACAAGAAAATTTATAAAATGCCGAACCGCCAAAAAGATCGGATGTTCCCTGTACGGGGTAGAAGATTTGCTAGGCAAAAGAATCGCC
>JANTEX010235369.1:0-13118 GCA_024741295.1 Macrocera vittata | reverse complement strand
GCATTGTCAATACACAATTTGTTTCATCAATATTTTTATAATTTTATTGACTTTAAAAAAAATGTTCTAATGCATCAACAAAATAATTAAATTAACTCAGTTGTTTCTTTCCAGATGGCCAATTATAAATTAATATAGTTGTGTCTAAAAAATAATTTTGCTTCCTTTAATTTCTGAGCTAATTTAATATTTTTTTTTTATAATATCACCTGTATATTTAACTAATGATAGATTAAATAGAATTTACACTATAGTACACAGTCTTCAGAGTTTTTTTAAATTATTAAAATAATATGTGAGGAAATTATTCTAAAAAAAATATTTCCAAATGGTTTTCCACAAATATGGCAAAAACAAAATTATTGCATACCTAATAATTAGTTTTTAGTAAAACTTATTCAAATAAAGAAGGGTGTCTTTCATAAAAATTTAAAACTATTATAGCACTCAAAGTTTTATAATTATTACAAAAAAAAAAAAATACACACACACAGACACACATTTAAAGCGAGGAATTCATTTGCCGTATTACCGCAATATATCCTCATTCAGGAAGCTATACATCCTTGATACAAGGTGTCTAATATTTTTACACAATTTCAAAACGAAAAACAAAAATCACAATAATAAATTATAAAATGGCGTCACTATAAATCAATTATCCATTTAAATTTTCAAACGTTTTCGCATTCATTTGATATTGTTAAAAATTATCAGCTTATACACTATTATAATATTACAACATTGTTTCTACCACAATCTGTGAATAGTTTAATAAAAATTTTAAAATTGGAAAATATACACCCTAATTAAATGCTATTATAATTTACACAAACATATATATGTACATGCAATACAACGATAATTTTATTTCATACATATTCTTCGGACGGTTTTTGTACACTGGCAGGCAACCGCAGAGGCGGTGGCACTAAACCGCCACCACCACCACCGTTCACTGTATCGGGCAGTTCGGCAATGTCCTTAAATACACCGATGAAAGTCTCAAAGTTCGGACCCCAATTTAGTAGATAGTCCCAACCAAGTGTGGTGGCTGCCGACGGCGATGTGGCATTTTGTGGCCGATACATACCGCCACCTATGTGCGTCGATAAATCATCATCGGACGCCACCAGTGTACTAAGCGATCCACGAAATGACGAATCAAAGCCATCGTATGCCGGTGGCATCGGTGGCGGTTTATTCGAACTGTTACCGTTCTCGTTGACCCGTCGATCGTCTTCTTCTGAATTTTTCGGATACTTATCGCCGCCATTCAGACTATTGTTGTCGTACTCAATTTCGGAGCACGTAAAACTATCGTTACCACTTTCGTCGGTCGTTGTCGAACTGTGTGCATCGACGGCCGGCGAATGATGCAAATGCGTCAGATGATGAGCGGCACCCTGAACCCGTGGCGCTTCACTGCTACTCGATACAGCATCGAGTGTCGACACCAAACTAGATGTACGCGGCCTTGTGTTAAGCCGTTGTATATCTTCTGCCGTAAGGCCCATCGGTCCAACCGAACCGACCGAATTCACTTTTGCGACTTGCGACGGAACACCAGGTTTCGTGCGGCTTGCGCTCGAACTTTGACCGGACATCTGTGACATGACCGGACTGTTGAGGCTTCGTTCGCTGTTGCTGTGCAACGCATCTTTGCCGACACCGCCCGAACTGGAGGTGGTCGCAAGTAATGCACTCTGTAACGGTTTGCCCGATATGTCGTGCAGCGTCAATATACGCGGTTGTTGACTGCTCAACTCAGAGCTGGGTGAGAGCCGAGCCAGCGGCGTACTCTGATGTTGACGTGACGTGTTTGATTGTGGTGGTTGACTAGCTTGTGGTGGAACACGTGGACCAAATGGGCCCGCATGATGCGGTGAATGTCGATGTTGCTGTTGGGCGGCACTCGTGCCATGTTTGTGATGTGTGTACGAAGCGACCGGTGGCGGTGTGGCTTTGTACTTACGAACACCGGCCGCTTCGCGATATCCTTTATAATGATATACAATGTCAATGTCAGACGGTGCTATTGAGCTAGCGTTCTCAAGGTCATAATGTTCAGGCGGATACTCGTTTAAATCGACGCCGCCCGGATGATCGTGTGGATGATGTTGGCTAGGCGGTGGTATCGGCGGATGATGTTCGTCGCGAAGCGGTGGACTTTTGCTAACAACTTCACGTTCGATGATGTCTGGCCGCTGTGGTCGTGGCAATTCATTTGTGCCCAGTTCACGTTCTTTGTACTTTTTCGATATCAATTCAGGACCAACGAGATGATGACCGACGCCGCGTAACAGTTCGCCGTCCGAATGAAAGCCTACCGATGGATCGTTACCGTGAAGACCACGGCTTAATACACAATCACCGCTGCCTGACACTAAACCACCGCCACCGATCAAATTTGAAGCACCATTCTGTTTGCTATGCATACCGAGTGCACCACTTTTTTCCTTTTGCTGTTTGCGCAATCGAAACACAACAAACGATATCAATATGGCGACCAGCAGTATGACAAAGAACACAATAACCAGTGTGATGCCAATGCTTAACGGATCGGGTACCTGGGCTGCGCCGACACCAACAATTCCATGGCATCCTTCGTATACTTTGCCGCGCGTTAACACTTCGGTGAAAACACTGCCGGATCCATTGAACGGTTGAATTTCATTGTTAATGGTGAAATTGGCCAGGCATCCTTCGAAACTGGATGTCGTTGTGAATTCTTGCAAAACCAATTCGCGACGTAAGCCACCAATCGAAAGAACGGTTAGGTACGGGTCGAGGAAGTCGTGAACACCCGACGAATCGAGTTCATCGCCGACACGTTGCCCGTCAAGCATCAGATGGAAGATACGATTTGATGTTGTCAACGTTAAATTGTGCCAATTACCATCGGCTAAATTTGCCACCCGATTCACGGTCATGTTAACGGATATGCCTTGCTTCGAATGGTACAACAATTTGCCATTATGCAATTCGATCGAGGTGAAATGTTTATTGGTTGCTGCATATATTAACATGCCATCAGATCGATGTGTTCGGAACATAATGCTGAGCGCTTTCGGTGGATCGCCAGCAATTGAATTCGGAGGTAATAACGGGATTGTGGTATTGTTAATGTCGTACGAGAGCCGTTTCGAGGCGTCAAGTGACCAAACCGTTGAACCGCTGTATATGTTCTCGAGCAATTGCATTCGCCGATGTTTTTCGGAGATATTGAACTCAATAAAGCCACCATCGCCCAACGAGATCGGGTCTAAGGCACCATAGCAATTTGGCGACAGTAGATAATCACCACAATTGCACATTGCGGAGTGCCATCGATCCATGCAGCTACCAAATAAGCCGCACAACGATTGAGCCGGATCTTCGGGCAGACCCTGTGTGCATGGTCCACCGTTTGGCTGCCGATTACAAGTAGGTGATATGCCGCGAGCGTGCAACGGACTGCTTAGATTCAGTGCTCGTCCATTTATCGATACACTGTGAACGCATCCGACAAAATCGTCAGAGTGTATTTGACCAGGACGTTCTAAAACAGGATCTGCCGATGAAAGACCACCAATGATCAGGTTGTTTTTGTTGAAGTTTAGTGTGCTGAAAAGTAATTAAACGAAGAATCGAGTTATTGATCAATCTGTAGTCGACTACTTTCATAATTTATCGATTACTTACCCAGTCGGCCCTACATCATCTGCGTAACATGACGCATCGCCCGGACGGCATTCCTCGCACAAATCTCCATTATCCGTACACTTGGCTACGCTCAAAGACATTACTCGTCCATTTCGTGTCGCTGTCACCTTATGCCATTTGCCATTCGATAGCGTACCATCGACTCCGGCCGCTACAATTGACGTAATTGCCGTTCGCGCACCGCCAAACGAAAACATCGCTTTACTATTGACAATTTCCATTGCCACGAAATCCGATCGTCCACCACTCTGCGTACCATAATTATACACCAGCAATGCATTCGGTTTAGTCGTAGCAAATATTATCGATATATCATTTGTGGCCGCATCAAGTGCCGAAAACGACATGTACGAAAGTTCTTGAAAGCCGAATGTAGCTCGTTCGCAATGGCGTCCATAATGTCCATCCACACAGCTACACTTATAGCCTGGCTTCAGTGCCACACAAAGTCCGCCGTTTAAACATGGATTCGGTCGACAGGAATCGGCAACCGTTTCGCATTGATTACCCCTGTACCCGGGTCGACACAAACAGAAAAACGACGACCCATCAGGACTTTCACGACATGATCCACCATTTTTACATGGACCACTACTGCACGCATCTCCACGTTCCAATTGGCACAGTTTTCCTTCTCGATGCGATGGACACGTGCATTGGAAATCATAGCCCTGCCGTCGACACTGGCCCATTGCCTCGCAAGGATTCGGTGAACATGGATCCTGTCGTTTATCGCATTGTTGTCCCGTATAACCTTCTGTACACTTGCACGCGAAATCATGTGCAATCAATGGCGATGTGAACACCAACGATTGACTGTCGGTTATTCGTAGATCTTCGGCAACGACACTAATTCGTTCGCTACACACACCTCCGTTATCGCACGTATTCGAATTGCATGGCATATAGCCAACCGTAATGCCCGACACCTGTAGCAGTTGCACCATAGCGTCACGCTTTCGCATGAATCGATCGACGGTGTACGGTGCCGTACGATATCCGGTCGCTGAACTCGGTATTTTTATGGCCACAGTCAACTCAAGACTTCCATTGTTCACGTTCCGTAAGCTATACAATGACAATTCGTCACCAGATTCCAGTACCGTTTTTAGTAGATCAACATATCCGCGATAGTAGTTCGATAGAAATTTCTCGGCTGACATATTAGCGATGCGTATGGTTATGGAATTGTCTACGGTTTGTGTGTCGAAAAAGACAAATTCGACACTGACCGTTGACACGACGTCGGCATGTTTACCATCGTTGCCCGAAACGGAATACGTGTACGATTGTGCACGCATACCTGAGGTTGTATGAAAATGACATGCGCTCGGTATGATAAATGCACCGGCCGGATTTAGGTTTGACAGTATTTTGCACTTGTAATCGCCGATGATGTCCAAATCGTTCGGATGTACGTCGGCAATTTTTCCAATTGGAATTTTGTGATTGAAGGTGTTGACAATAATGTGAACGACACGTGGTGTTGACGGACTATCGTTTTGATCGAGAATATTAACGGTTATTTTGTGTTGTGAACGCATTTTTGGTTTGCCATTGTCTTCGACCTCGATGAGGAGGTCAAGCTTTGGCGTTGTTTCGCGGTCAATGGATCGTGTCGTTTTCATGAGACCACTGTGTTTGTCCAGTGTTACAAAGGATTTGTGTTGACCACCGATGAGATAGTATGTGAATGGTGCACCATTTGGCGCTAGATCCGGATCGGAGGCGGACAGGGTCATTATGCTGGTGCCACTCGGTTCGTTCTCGGATACGTAGCCAATGGTGTCGGCCGAATCGAAAATTGGTCCGTTGTCGTTAATATCTGAAAATATAATTAAATAGATACAACGTTAGATTATTGTAGAAGAATTGGTACTTTTATTGAACTGAAAAAAATGGCACTTGTCAAGCCTATTATTAAATGATAACCGAAATCCAAAACGGTACTCACCTGTCAGTAATATTTTCACCATCGTTGTTCCCGTTTGTGGCGGCACACCTGTATCTATCGCACCAATTGTCAGTCCGTACGACGGCGTCGTCTCACGATCTAATCGTCTTGCTGTCTCAATCTGTCCCGATTGCGGATCAATCTTAAATGCTTGATCAGAATTCCCGCCAATAATCGAATAACTAAATTGATTATTTTGCGGCCGCACATCAGTATCCACAGCCTTAACATTAACAACACGTGTGCCAATATCGGCACCCTCAGACACAGTCGCTTCGTACGCATCTCTAACAAACTCCGGCGGATCGTTACCATCTTGAATCGATATAATCACTTGAGCCTCATCCGTATCATTGCCGCGGATGCCACCGAAATTTTTCGCCATAACCGTCAACACAACCCGATTCTGCGTTTCACGATCCAAATTCCGTGACACAATCATTACGCCCGTGTCCGTATTTATGCTGAACCCTTTATCATTACTACTGCCGACGAGCAGATAATAAACGCGTCCATCATCGCCGGCATCTTTATCGGTTGCCTGAACAACGCCAATTTTCGTTCCGATTTCAGCCGATTCCGATACGTCAAAATGGAAAACTGGCTGCACAAATTGTGGATAAAACTCATTCACACCGGTTATGTGAACACTAACTTTGGTCGTGCTAAACATTTGCGAATCCGGATTGGCGGCCATTACATCCAGTCCGTATTTCATTTCCTCTTCATAATCAAAGCTTACTTTTGACGTTATAATGCCCGAATATTGTGCGATCACAAAGAGATCTTTTCCCGATCCGCCAATAATCGAATAATCGATAATTGAATTTTTCGGTGAATCCTTATCCGTTGCAATGGCCTGATACACAAATGTGTTTGGCAATGAATTTTCTGCCAAATATGCATGAAATTCCGAGCTATTGAAAATCGGTGGATTATCATTGATATCGGTTATTGTGATTGTGAGCAGTGTTACGGCCGTCTTTGGTCGATATCCAAGATCTTCGGCCGTAATATTCAATTCATACACTTGTATAACGTCATAGTCAAGCGGTTTAACGATTGTTACAGCACCGGAAACGGGCTCAACGGTAAAATCCTTCCGTTCGTTGCCGCTCGATATCCGATAACGTATCATTCCGTTAGGTCCGTGATCCATGTCTGTCGCACACACCGTCAATATGGTTGTGCCAACCGGTTCGTTTTCCGGTACGATTACCTTATGTATTGGTGATGTGAATACGGGATTAAAGCGATTTTCACCGGTTATCACAATTGTTACCATTATTTCATCGTATTGTGGCGGCAAACCACGATCCGTCGCCCGAATTGTCATTCGATATAGATTCTCACCAGGCACATTTACCAACGGTTTCGAAACTGATATCCAACCGGTTTGTCGGTTAATTGTAAATAAATTCGTTCCATTGCCATCGGTTATTTTGTAGTCAATTTCGGCGTTAACACCGAAATCTAGTTCGTCTTTGGCCAACACCTGTACGATTTGCTGTCCGACTACAGCCATTTCCGGTACCGGTGCCAGATAGTCTCGTTGAACAAAATGCGGTGCATTATTATTAGCATCGACCACATTGATGTTAACAAAGCACTCAGAATACATTGGCGGTTTTCCATTATCAATGGCCAACACCATTAGCACGTACATGTTTTCCGGTGACGATTCCATTTGGGTGTGCTTGTAGGTTATCGTACGTTTACTGAATATTTCACCGGTTGCCGGATCAATTGAAAATAAATCCGATGGATGTTGTAGCGAATAAGAAATCACCGAGTTTGGCCCTTGTTTATCGTGATCGGTTGCCATTACCTGTCCTACGAAAGCGACAGCATTCTGTAGTTCCGGAAAGTTAAAACTGTAGTAACTGTGCTCAAATTCCGGTGCATTGTCGTTAAGATCCTGAATCGTGATTGTCAACGGTGTTTCGGCTCGCCAAGCGCCATCAACGGCGGTCACTTTTAGCACGTACTCATCCTGTTGTTCGCGATCTAGATATCCGGCTACCGTAACGTTGCCAGAAATTGGATCAATCGAAAATTTATTGCCGGGATTGTCGGTAAAACTATATGTTGCATTGGCGTTCTCGCCCACGTCTAAGTCTGACGATGTAACTCGAATCACAAACGAACCGATTTCCGAATTTTCCGTCACATTAACACTGAACAGTCGACTGAATCGTGGTGGATTGTCGTTTTTGTCCAACACTGTCACCAGTATCGTTGCACTGCCCGTCAACTGCGGTACGCCTTGATCCACTGCCTCGACAAACAACTCGTAGCTTGCAATGTCTTCACGATCTAATTTCACGTTTGTAAAAATTTCACCACTATCCGTGTCAATTTCAAAAGTTTCCTCAAAATCGTTCACCAATTTGTAGCTAATCAGTCCATTGTCCGACGCATCAACGTCACTGGCTCGCACTTGAACGACTAACAGTGGTGGCGACTCTTCTTCCAGAACGTTTGCACGATAGATTAGCTTGTCCATTATCGGCGCATTATCGTTGGCATCAGTCACATTAATGGTCAATCGAATGACACTTCGCAAACTTGGCTTATCCGAATCGGCAGCCTCAATCCAAATGTCATACTGATGTGCCGTTTCGTAGTCAAGGCCATGTTTGCCGATCGATATTTCGCCCGTGTTCGCATCGATTTTCAATGCATCCTGAACGTTACCGCCAGCGATGGCATACCGAATGTTGCCGAATGATCCTTTCTTCGGCGATGTGGCCGCAATTTTTGTGATCAACTTGTTTTCGGCCACATCTTCGGCCAACGTGAACTGGGTCGTTGCCATATAGGAAAATGTTGGAAACAGATGTGCGGGTCGCAGCAAAATCGTAAGTTCGGAACTGGCCGATTTCGGTTCGGCACCTTGATCGGTAGCAATTATGATTAAACTGTACACTTTGTCGATACCTTGGCCACTTAACGATAGCTCTTCGGCCGTTTTGATTACACCTGTGCTTGCGTTCGCTACAAATTTATCCACATCCTTACCGACAATCGAATAGACAATGCGACTGTTAGCGCCTTCGTCCAAATCGACGGCTTTTGCACCGAAAACGAATTGATTCGTTTTTATGCGATCCGGCACATTTACATTGAAGCTATTCGACTCGAATGTGGGTGCATTGTCGTTTAGATCCGACACGATGACCGTTAGATTTACGGCAGTTGCACGTGGTTCTGTGGCCGAACTATCTTGTGCCATTAATGTCATGTGATATATGGCCATTTCTTCACGGTCTAGTGTTTGGGCGGTTGTAATAAGTCCGTTGTCGGCATCGACGTGAAATCGCTCTGATTTCTCGCCCAATAGGCTAAAGCGAATTTTCGCATTTAGACCCGAATCTTTGTCGGTGGCCGTTGGCTGGATGACTTTGGTGCCGGACGGTAGATTTTCGGATACTGTTGCCTGATAGCTGTGCCGTTCGAACTCGGGATTGTGATCGTTCATGTCTTGGACGACAACGCGAACTGTTCCGGTTCCAGTTAATGGTGGTGAGCCTGTAATGGAAGATATACACACGTTTTTTTTTAGCTTGCATTAAAATGTTATGCGTCGATAAAGTTTTATTAATTAAATTGAATTTGTGAGTCAACATTTAGTTGTTGCACCTATTTTGAAATTTTACTTTACACGCAATTAAAGCCATTTGAATAAATAGATTTTTTTTATTTTGCCTTCTTTTTGCACACTGAAGCATTTCTTTGATCATTAAACATAATTCTACACATATATATATATATCTAGAATTCTAGACACTAGACACTAGTCGTATAAAATAAGTTAGCTAACGAGCAAAATTAACGTGCGTTAGATATGTGTCATTGTAATATCACTAATTATCGTGAAGATGCTTTTTCTCAGCACATGGTATACATATAAAATAAAGTTTCGCATAAAATTTTATATTAATTACCATTAACGATTTTTAGAACATAGAGTACAGGAAGAATGAAGTGCTATAGTTTTTTATATAAATGAATGTTGTATGTTATGTTAACAAATATGTATAATTAAAGTGAATTGATGTATTCATACGACTATATTTTGTGTAATTATCAATATTAGATTTTAAAAGCATTTTCCCAAGATCGTTACAGTTATAAATATTTATGTTATTGGAAAAATAAAACAAAAATCGGATCACTTTTGGTTGTTTCTTGTTCATTTCTAAATTGCTGTCCGATTTTACGCTCGGAGACTAAAAGCCATCTCGGCTGCTAAATCGCCAAAGTGATTTAGGCGGATCAGTGATCAGTGACGGTTTTTTGAAAACCTTGTGGTTACGCCAGCTTCTAGTAAACGATCAATTGATTTTATTCGTATCTTCTGGTTCGTTACGAAAAAAGGTCGACGATTTAGTAACCAATTGCACTCTCGAGGTTCAAGGGCACGCAACCATTCACAGGGCCGGCCCTAGGATTTTGGCGCCGTCATCCAATAATTTTAGCGCCAATTTCTGCCTCTGAGGCGCCTGTACGACGCCAATGTTTGCCTATAAGGCGCTTTTGCCTCTAAGGCGCAAATTTTTGCCTGCCCATTCATCAAAGAGCCAACGACGATCGTCCTCTGGTTTTTTTTTTCGGTTTTTTGTGGTTTGGAAAAGTGCTCCAAAACACATCAAGTAAGTTAATTTTGTATAAATGTCATGTACTGTGTGATTCGAAAAAATTCGGTTTTTTTGTGGTTTGTGGAATGTGACATTTGGTGTGTGGTTCAATTTTTTTTTTGGTGTGGTTCGTTAAACTTCGGTTTTTTGTGGTTTGGAAAAGTGCGCCAAAACACATCAAGTAAGTTCATTTTGTATAAATTAGACATTACGGTTTTACCAACAGTTAGAACAGTTAGTTTTGTAAACCACGTAGAACATCAACCAACAAATTAAAGGCGACCAAAAAACAATTTCGATTTATGGTGAAATATGGTTTATAATAGTAAAAAAATCAAACGGAGAATATCGACCGTGCGGTGACTATCGTTCTTTGAATGCAATCACAGTGCCAGACCGTTATCCGGTGCCATATATACAGGACTTTTCCACAATTATGTACGGAAAATTTTTTTTTTCTGTAATCGATCTACAACGTGCGTTACATCAAATAACCATCGAAGAGTCCCATATACACCAAAGAACGCAATATCCACACCGTTGCGGTCAAATTCGTATACATGACATTTGGACTAAGAAATATCGCGCAAACAACGCAACGGCACATAAATGTAGTGTTTCATGGACTGAACTTCGTCTTTGCATATATTGACGTCGAGTGCATTGCGTCCGAAGACATATAACGAGCACTGGGAGCATTTAATTACGGTGTTTAAACAAACAATGTTGCGAAATGTGTTTTTGCTCAAAACCAAGTACGCTTCTTGAGTCATGTCATCACGACGGATGGCATAAAAATGTTACCAGAACGAGTCGAGGTGATCATAAATTACGAATTACCAGAAAGGGCCAGTCAGTTAAAACGATTCGTTTGCTCGATGAACTATTGTCGTCGTTTTATAACGGTAACAAGAATAACGACCAGTCGATCGTGTGCTGTTACGATGAAGCCATTGCGGCATTTAACCGATGCGAAAACGATCTAGCAAATGCGACAGTGCGGTTTTATCGCTCGTTGTCGATGCATCCGACCACGCCACTGGTGCAATTGGACATCAAACGGTTGACGGCAAAATTGAACCGTTAGGCTTTTATTCGAAAAAAACTTGAGGCGGCGGAAAAAAAGTACTGACCATACGATCGTAAATTGCTGGCAATCTACAAAGGCATAAGGTATGCCGGATTTTTGAGTGTAGCATATTCACAGATCACAAGCCAATCACGTTCATCGCCAGGCTCGCCAGTTGCACTTTTTATCGCAATACAGTACCGATATTCACCATGTGTTCGGGGACAAAAACGACGTTGCTTATATGTTATCTCGTATTAATCAAGTATGTCAAACAGAAATCAATTTTGACAAAACGCCATCGGCCATTTATCACAAAAGCAGTGATTTCGAAAGACCTTCTTCGTCAAATCAACAATGGCATCAAATCAGAACACCGACGAGAAAATTTTTGTTTAAAAAATTTTATCGAAATGTTCGAATGTTTTGGCGCGAAATGACGCTGTCCGGCCACTGTTAAAACTTTCAAAAATTATTTTGTCGTAAAAATAAAGGATGAAAGTAGCAAGATATCAATTGATCGACTAAAGACGGCACATACAATGCTTGATGATGTCGACTATCTTGCAGCGAATGTCAAATCATCGCCAGTGATTTCGCAACATGTCACCGAGGGAACGGCAGTATCGGTAATTTCACAAGTGATGATAGAGGAACGAGCATCGGTGCCAAAAATTTTGCCACTAATCATACCGTTAATTGTTCCAAAGCAAGCATCAATCCCTGCGGCGCGCGTTGTCCAACCGAGAACAACGCGATCTGGGCGACATGTTACGATACTAGTGCGCTATCGTTAGAGGGGAGAAGTGTGGTGCGGCTCGCAGCTCGCATCACGCAATGTACGGCTTGCGCCGAGTCACTCACGCGTTTTTAAAACGACCGGCCATACAAAAATTGCTCGGGAAGAAATTATATAAAATAAATAATTATAAATATCGTTAGCTGAGTTTAATTTGATTTAATGGGACAAAGCAATAACCAACCATCCCATAACGGTTATTGGGAAGATTTTGTCCTGAAAAATATCATGCTTCCGGTGCAGTGGAAGTCGAACCCGCACGTCCATCGATTGGTACTCGACTGCTACACCTTTAAGCTAACACCCGAGTGTTTATCAAGTTTAGCATCAATATAACCAACACTCAAATTCTATTCAATGTACACTATGTATACATTTTTATTTATATACTTACGTTTTAAGATATAGACTTGGTTCAATTCAAAATGTATACAAACACATCTATCTAACATTTTACACAGTGACTCACCAACAAAATTATTTAAAAATATACATCTTCTATCAGCTAACGTTATCCACGCGCTGTAAATACATATTAATATACATAATAACTGTAACGCTTGTTCTCTGAAACTCAATGAACTCTCTAGCGCCAGTCAGTCTTTCAGTTTCATTCAATACGATGCGCCACAACATACATATTTTAGCAATTTCATTTCACATATCACACTATCTATATATATATATATATATATATACTAAACATAAATTGAGGTCACTGAAAGTGCCGCAAAAAATCCTGATCCAGATAACTCTCAGCTTCAGAAGCGATATAATTATATTTTAGTTAGGCCGGTAGCAAAATAAGTCCATATACTCTTAGTATCAGTACGAACGCTGAAGATCTCGCTGTTAGTTAACAAACGATGCTTAGCAATGCTCTCTGTATAAACCAGGCTGTAATGTGAACGATATGACGTCACACAAAGAGGCCAATTTTACGTGAGAAAA
>JANTEX010235257.1:0-19526 GCA_024741295.1 Macrocera vittata | reverse complement strand
TTAAAAGTGGCGTTTAGCTATTGCCATCAACATCGTTTGGATATCTAGACGCATGTCGTTTTCATGTCTTGTCTTTTGTGGGATGTCTTTTAGACTTAAAAATAACATGGTTTTGTTTGCCGGGTAAATTCTGGTTTTCACTTTATTTGGTTGGGATAATTAAATAATAAAGACTAATAAAATAAAATTGTAATATATATTTTAGAAAATTAGATCTAACTATTTAGATTTTTTTATCATTTCTATAGATTTGTATTCTACTAACTGTAGTTGATATCTCTAATCTGCAAATGAGCAGGAAGTATATTTCCATTTTTTTTTTGTTTAGATTAAAAAGCACATCCTGTGAAAAACAATGTTTTAGGCGGTTTCAAGATTTATTTGTTTTTACAATTAAATTTAAAAGAACATACTTATTCTCCTTTTAGATTATGTGCAGAAATGATTCTTATATACTTAGGAACATACTTCAGAAAACGTTTTTCAAAAATGTGTAATAACCAAGAGCTGCTTTACAAACCTGCAAAAAAAAATGTTAAAAGTTTGGTAAAATTAATTGTATAACACTCAGAAATTTTAAACTAAATATATTGTAGTTAAACACCAATTGAGTTCCTAACGCAATCACGCATGCTGTCCATGATTAATTATCCTATGAGACTAAAATTTGATTTCGTCAAATCGACAGCCATGTTCGATCGTTGAATGTTTTGGAATTATATGAAACTCAAAAACAAAGTAAGCTGTACAAAAAATTTGGAAATCGACTGAAAATAATTAACCTCGGACGTTGCGGTCGGACGTCGGTAGCGGTCAAAATTCACAAGATGAATCACTGCTGCATTGTAATACGTGTAATAACTGATGCCATTTGCAACATAAGAACGCCAACTTAAAAACACATAGAGATTGGACTCACGTCTTCATCGCCCAATGTCGTCAAAACAGGACCAAACAATACAACCGTTAAGTCGGTACTATTTAATAACACCGCCAACCAAAGAGTCAACTAAAGAAGAATCGTTAGCACTAAAAAGGCAACGAAATTAGTCACAATAACCAAACGCAAACAACAACACAAATTTAACTTTTATCAAATTCAAAACTGATGCATAAAGAGAATTTTACAATATTAAGACAAGATGGCCTTCACAAACAAGATGGAGACATTTCAATTTTAATACACCACTTGGTGACATATTTAACTGCAACGTTACCTTAACATATGCTACCAGATAGACGTCTTGAACAACAAGGCATTATTTTAAAATATGATATGTTACAGTGCAGATGTGACTTATTGTCACCAAAAATTTGGTGACGATAAATCACTTAAGAATACAGTTGCCCTGTGACTTATTCTCACCAAAAAATTTATGACGATAAGTCACTTAAGAATGAGTCATTCTGTAGATGTGACTTATTCTCTCGAAAAGTCGGTGACTATTGATTCAGGCACAGTTGCCCTGTGTCTTATTCTCACCAACAATTTAGTGGCGATATGCAACTTTTTTGGTAACGATACGTCTCATGTTGCTTCTTATTATAGCCCTATGTTAAATACACGATGAGGAAAAGTCACTTGAAAATAAGTCAAAGTTGTCCTGTGACAACAGTGGCTCTAAATGATTTTTATGCCATACCCGTGGGACTTACATAAACATCAACAAAAACCAAACCAACGCACAAACCTGACGCCAGGCAATATGACGAACTCATACAGGAATACGCAAAGACAAAAATCAATGATGAAATAGTTGCTATGGCCAATATATTGACATTCAATTACACGGACAACGTTTCTACCTATTTTAGAGAAATTCGGCACCCTTTATATCACGTATAAAAACGTTAAGCCTGCTAAATGGTAGATGAAATTTAGACCTAACTTTGATCTATGGGAAGAAGCCAAAATAAAGATTGTAAAGCATAAGATCTGGTGAAATTGGTCGGTGGTGTACATGCCGTTTTTCTCCACCAGCACGTATTTTGTTGAAATGTCGGTAAAATACCTGTCTAAAATAAAAAAAGAGTTAGTCGGTCTTAACTTCACCAAAGTAAAATTTCCACTACAAATACGAGATGAAGAAAAAGAATGCAAAGTATCGACGGCGGAAGTTAGGAGAATGAAAGCAACTCCATTCGTTACACTCAGCCGGCGACCCAGACACAATGGCACTATATGTGGACACCAGCTGAAGGTCTTCGAGACTATAGTCGTGAGCGCAATCGAGGTTATACATACGGCCCCAAACAACAAAAATAACAAATCAAGTTTGAGTGATATACATTAGACACCGATCCAACTATGTAACATATGACAATATCACATGGATGGAGCAGCATAAGACTAACAAGCAATTATAATGAATGCAAAGGAACCAGTGAGTAGTGACCATGATGAAACAAGACATTGCAGGCAAAGAGGACAGACGAAAACAAAATGTTTGAAAAGGTCAAGACAACAGGGATCTGAAAAACAAACAAAACCAAATTAACTGACCACAATTTAGAGATAAGAAAGAAAAAAACGCACATAAGCAGTACAGTGATAAAATCCATGACCTTATAACCTACAAGAGAATGCAAAAAAATCTGGCAACTCACTTTCGAGAATGCAGATCTGAGAATGCAAACATATCACAAACAAACAACAAACGCAAACGTCAGATTAATTTGCACTAATTTTTGTTGTTTCGTCCTTTGGTGATAAAATGGAGACTGCAAAATGATGGGGAGCTAACTGTCTGTCCAATAATGAGTCATGGAAACGGCCATCTCCTAACAAATACAAGTATGAAGAAAAACAAGAAATGTTTTCTTCTTACCAAAACCTGAAAAAAAACGGATTACGAAAATGCAAAGCGTTCAGGCCAATATCCAAAATCCTTGCTCCTCAAAACTATGGAGAAAGCGATAGATCCCCATATTAAAGAGAACTATCTAATCACAAGACCCCAAGACAGTTTGCATACAAGATTGAGAAATTAACCGAAACCGCTCTACATAGTCAAGTCACAAGAATCGAGAAGACCTCAAGAGATAAAGCAGTAGCACTAGCTGTATTTCTAAACATCGAAGAAGCTATTGACAACAAAGGATTTTTCTGTTACAGAGGTTTTTGGACTTAATAGAACAATCTCTAACTGGATTGCCTTCATCCCGAACTGTCATTATACACTTTCACAACGAACAGTCAGTGTAAGAATATAGAATGATTTCCAGAGAGCGGAGTTCTATCTCCACTTCTGTGGTGCCTTGCAGTAAATGCCTTGACGAGAAAGGTGTCTATGCTCGAGAATATACGGACGACATTGTAATACAGATAAGAGACAATCACAATTTAACAGTTGTTGATGTCCTTCAAAGAAGCTTACAAACTGTTGAAAGGTAGTGTCTTCGTCATGATCCAACCATACCTAGCAACGCACCGTTCACTAGACAAAAAAAAACGAACAGGAGTGACAAACCCATGGCTTTTGGGTAAGACATGGGGAATCCGGACCAAATAGATGAAACGGTCATTAGACACGGAACCACCTATGCATCACTAGTTTGGTGGCACACAACTATGGTGAAGAGACTAAATTGAAAAGCTAGAAAGAGCAGTGAGCCTGGCGATAACAGGAGCCATATGCCCAACCGGAGTTCAATATACGCTACTAACCATCCAACCACTAAGTGTAGCGGTTACAAAAACAACAATCAAATCGTATGCCAGGATCCCAAAAAACGGAAGTTGGAAACCGATAGCTACAGGTCTTCAAAACACCATTGAATCGGTATTTGGTCCGGCTCATACACTAAAATGAGATCGGACTCCATACATAGAGAAATGCAAAAAGTTATGAAGTGGTAATTCTGAAACGCGGAAAGTGTCGAATAAACTAACAGGCTCATTCAACGCAGAATTATCTTTTATACCGAGGGTCAGAAATCGAAACAAATATTTTGGTGATTCAATATGGAGGCCATTGTGGAACTGTATGTTCCAGTTTAGTAAGAACCAGAGTGCCTGAAACTCTATGCTTGTTAGTAAATAGTATCAACTCAGTCTTTCTTGCATTTACTGATAGTCCACTACCGTGGCGCTATTGTTCTACTATTATCATTGCTGTGTTTATCAGTTCGCAAAGAGTATGCTCAAATTTGCCAGTCAATAATATTAGTAAGTCATTGGCATAATCGAGGGAGTACAAGTCATTTTGATCGAATTGTTTCAGACGAGAGACCATCACCAAGTTCCACAGAATCAAGAATAACACTCGCTGAGGATATCCTCTAACAACACTGGCCTGGGCCACATATCTGTTTATTTTGACTTCCACAAGTCTGCATCTTAACATGTTATAGATTCATTTGACAAGGACGGATTTCCTTTTTTCTCGAGATTCAAGAGCTGTTATAATAGTATTATTGGAAACCCTATCAAACGCTCCTTCAATGTCTAGGAAAGCTCCTTTGGCAAAACGTTTCGACGGTGGAGCCCCTTAAATCCTGCTAACGGCCTGGTGAAGCGCAGACTCAGCGGATTCGCCTGGGATGTATGTATGTTGATTCGGGAGAAGTGGCTCGTTGAGCATTACTTTAACCCGTATATCTAGGTCACAGAGTCTTTCTTGTGTGTTAAGACAGAATGACTTGAGACTAATTGGTCTGAACGATCTTGCCTCAGAGTAGTCTGTCTTGCCTGGTTTCGCAAGAAAAACATCTTTAGCTGGACACCATTCTCTTGGAATTTAGCTCCAGCGGAGACAGGCCGTCAATATATCACAGAACATGTCTTTTATGACATCCCAGCCCCACTGAAGGAGGGCTGGAAAAATGCCGTCAGGTACAGCAGACTTGAAAGGAGAGAAAGATTTGAAAGCGCATTCTACGTTACCAGTGCTTAAGAGATTTTGAACTTCTTCATATGATGCAACGTGGCCGTGACTTACCTTGCCAGTCACCATTCCTAGTTTTAGGCCAGGAAAATGGAAAGCAGATCAAGAGTTTCTTCATCTCCGTCGGTGAAACTACCGTCTTCCCTTTTTAGGGCACCTAATCGTATCGTTATTTCTCGAGATTACTTTCTTGAGTCTTCCAGCAACAGTTGTCGATGTAATGTCTTCACAAAAGCATCTACAGGAGTGTGGCTTCCTTAACCTAAGTAGTCTCTTGTGTTTGCCTTTTTTTTAGGCGAACGTCTTCTCGGTCTAAACTGAGTACTGACCGTAGTGCTTTTTTGAATTTTTAACGTAAATCTCGTCTTAACCTCGTCAGTTCACCGTTCCACCAAGTGATCAGACTTTACTTTATAGAACGTTCTTTGAGGACAGGTTGCATAATAAGAAGCAAGTGGTGCTCCTGAGAGTATGCCCTCCGCCTCATAAATTTTGTCTACAGATTCCAGTTCGCCCCATCATGATTCCACATCTGCAAGTAGTTCTTTGTCCGCTTTCCTGGGATTTCTGAAATTAGTGATCTGTATTCTCTTGTCTTAACTAAAAGTTATCCATCTGTGATCGGACAAAGTGATCACATCGGATACTTTCCAGTCATTTATTATGTTAGTCGTGTTCTGTGTACATAGAGCTATGTCAATTACATTCTTACGTGCGGAGGAGAATGTAAGTTAACATCGCCCATTTTTTACATCTAAACCGTTCGAGTGGAGTTAGAGCATATACATTTGATCGCTCTGATAAAAGTTTTGCAGGCTCATTCTTTCGATAAATATTCGGCTTTAAACAATGCATTTTAACCCCGACTTATTTAGCAGAAATATTGCAAACATTCCACATAATATTCTATGATCCTATCATGTTAAGCTTATATCAAACTAAGGCAATATATATATATATACGAGTTGTCAACCTCTTTCTGATAATTAATTATTAGCCAATTAAGATTTGTAAACTGTAAAATTAATTAAATGAAATTCTATACCGTACCTCGTTGATGACTTCATCACTAGCCAAATCCAATTCGGTTAAATTTGAACTATCATCAGGCTGCGATTTCAAATCCAAGTTTGTAGATCCAATACTTGTTTGTTCAATATTTTCGTTGCATTCAATTAATGGCTCCGAAAGTCGATCATTTTCTTCTTTTACCTTAACATATAGACGCAGATAATTATCATACGATTCACAAAAGAAGAGAAAAAAAATGTCACCTCATCGGCCGACAGTAATTCATTGTTTTTCTGTTGAAAAAACAATTCCAACTTTCTTTCTAGACTATTGCTGATATCATCACAGTCTCCATCGTCTTTTGATTGCTGATTTGACTGAAGTGGAGAACCCGATCCAACAGAATCAACTTCCATGTACGGCTTTCCAATTTCGTCCGCAACACATTCGTCTGAAAGCATTGGAGCAGTCATCTAAAAAAATAGCAATCAAATGAAAATTGCATTATAATCAATCGACAACATATTGTATGTCTTTTATTACCTTTTCTATTAATTTATCTAAGGTTAAGATAACAGCAATATCGTTTGCTATTTCAAAATTGTTTTCATCCTCAGGTGTTGTTTGTTGGTTCAATGCTATCGCAATGTCCTTGCTGTTAGAATTTTCGTGACCACACGATTCACTGGTATCTTCATCGATTCCATCAGATTTAAATGTAACAAAGGGAAGTACATCGTCCGTTATAGATGCAACCTCCAAAACGCACAAATACTTTATTGCAATGTGATACAAACACGTTTTCATATTAAAAATCTTACCTCGTTTTGGCAGTCATCTTGAACAAACTCATTGCCAGTTTTTTCATCAAATTTGCTGCTTTCAAGCGATGATCTAGAAACCGAATTAGCCTTTGTACAGTTTACATCATGATCAACATTCGATTGCTTTTGTCCGTAAACCGTTTCTAGTTGCATTTGTATTTTCGCTTTAATTCTGGTAATTTCATCCATAATGCTATCGGTCTTAGTATCAATATTCATGTCGTCTGTACATTGTTCGGACAATAGATTTAATGTTTTTCCTTTTTTCTTGCCTCTTTTTCGTACCCTTTTCGGTATACTTTTGTCAGAGTGTACCGAGGTGACGTCCTCTGTTTTCACAATTGTTGACACTTCGGATGTTTCTTTGTAATCGAGTCGAGGTAGCATTGAACCATTTGATTTTTCTCCGGACATTGAACATTGTTCGGTCAATCGATTTAATGTTTTTCCTATTCTGTTGGCGTGTATCAAGCTCTCATCTTCAGAATGCTTTATTGTGTAAGACTTATCAGAGACAGAAGCATTCCGATTTTCATCGATACGATTACCATCCTTAAATCGTTGATCTGTGTTCACAGAATGATTGTCTTTGTTATCGTTGATATTCGATTGAGTTAAAATTGTTCTTTGCGACTGTTTGTATTTGTTTTTTTCATCGAAAAGTATCATATTCAAAGATGATATTTTGTATGTTGTCATTTCAGCTGGATTACATTGAACGGGTGCGGCTGGTTTTGTCTCAGTTTCGTCAAACCACTTAATGAAAGCAGCCACTTCAGGATATTTGATTGGATCAAACGTGCGTAATTGCTGATTAATCACTTTTCGTTTTGTCTCGTAATCGGTAATGATCATATTGATTTCTTTTGCGATATTTAACAGGAGATTGACCCGTTCACTATAGTCCATTGTTAACAGGTCAACGATTAACATTGCTTCAGAGTCAAGTTGGAAATTTGTATCATTTTTCATGGCATTATCTGATTGGGTGGTAACATTGATGTTTGCTGTCGAAATCTTTTGCAAAGACTCTATTATGGTGGTACAATCATATGTAGACGGTAATGCTGTTTCATGAATGATAGTTGATGATCTGTTTGATGGTTTGTTAGTTGTAGTAGTTGGGTCATGATCACTAATGGCCTGTCCTTTTTTCGTTTTTGATTTTGGTTCTGCTGCTGCTGATGATCTAGTTGCTCTAGTAACCGTTTGGTTATTATCAGCACCTATAGTACGGTTAGACGTTGGCACAGTGTTCGATGGATTTACAGCCAAGTGATTTGCCATTTGATTGGTGTCACTTGTTGAAACATTGTCCGTTGATGTTGTGTCATTCAAATTGATGGTAGAAAGATCAGAGGCCGGCACCGGGGCAGTTTCTGTGCAATTTAGTGTTAACATTATTGAAAAAGTATAAGTTTGGATCAATTTTGAGAGGATCTTATAAATTCGTTTCGACTCGAGTCAACATTTCGGAATAATTATTTTGGATGGGGCCTTTCAAAATTGTATATAAACGCCATTCTTCTCATTCCAACTTAATATTAGCTTACCTTGACAACTTCTCGAAACGTTTCTTTTTAAAATATAACTAATGCCTTGGATAATATATCCAATATTTAATTTAGGAATTTCTTCCATTATTTTATCGAACGGACACACTTTTGTAAAAAAAAAGAAAAAAAAGAAGAAAAATCAGACAAAACCACCATCAATCGTGCAGAATTCGAGAGAAAAGTGCAAAAACAACGTGGCCGAACACACGCGAATGTCACAAGTGTCACACACAATCATCTGTTTTTGTTTTGCGCTACACATAATGTGCGAAAAAGCGCTGCAAAAAGCTTTCACTCGCCATATTTTTGGTTGCCGTGTGATATACACACGAATGACAGTTTGACGGAGAGCGCGGACGGAAAAGTACACACAAAATAATAAAAAAGAAAAATGTAAAAATTTTGAGTTCATCACCTTATATTTGCATTTATTTTTACGTGCAATTTAACTATAAAAAGCTGTTTAAACATTTATTTGTGAAAATTAAATATTGAAAATATTTTTGGCTTGCAAGACGGTTAAAACATGGACACGGCTCCACAGCTCCCAGGTACGCAAAAACTCACAAATAAATAGAAAATTCTTAAAGCCGAATGTATGACGTATATTGCATTAAATATATACGAGAACGTATGGGGACGGGACGGGCACTTTTTGCTGCAATAAAATGTAAATTAAGGTCTGATACTTTGTGGTACAAAACCCTCTGTTGTTATTATCAATATTCTACAGAAGCCAATCTTTGTTACCATTAGTACTAGTTTGGGTATTGGCTATTTCGAATTGCTATCATAGATTTACTATTATACTGTAGTCATATCAACGATTCCAAAATTGAGGTGCGGGAGGGGTGTCCACAAAGTTGGATGATGTCATTTTTGTTTGGAAGAAGTAAACATTGTTGGCGTAGTAAAGAAATAAGACAATTTTAGGAAATCAATTATTTTGATAAGAAACATCAAACAACTCATCACTTTTTATGACTGAACCCGCCATAAACATACAATTGTTTTTATAGCTTAAATAGTTAAATACATGCGTTCGGAGGTTATCTCCTGCTATTTGTATGCAAAACATCTCTTTGTACACTACCTTAGCTGAACTGAAGATTTAACGTGTATAGATTTGCTGAGGCATTCAAAGATAGAAGACGATGAATGGCTATGGGTTAGATCTTAGCTCAAGCAAGATTTTTTTCTCGCTTTCATAAGGAAACAAACAGAATCATGGGTCATGGATCGTTGTCCCGTTGAAATATACGCTAAGTATTCAGAAACAAGCATCAAAGTATTGCAAGTCAATTATTTCTGAGAAAACAGTTGATTGGTTGATCCGGCAGTTTGTAAAATATTTTTAAATCTATTGGCCATCTGCACTGATTCTCAATTGGAAGAGATTCGCCCAACTACTATTGTACCATTTTGTCACCACAAACTCGTAATAAACTGGAAGTACATACATATGTGAGGAGAAGTGTACGTGAATTGCACAACCCGTAAAAAGCCAGCTGATCGAGTTTAAAAAGCCCACCAGTTCCCTGACACTCCTGGTTGTGATTTCGCATAAGTTATGTAAAAGTTGGTTTCCGTGCTCTCAGAACCTCTGCTATAAAGCTGGGCAATCATATAAGTGTGTGATTGTTTCCTTCTCCTCTATCAATAGGCATCTGCGGCACAATGAATTGTAAGGAATTCCAATCATGGTCGCATATTCTTCGACAGACCAATGGCCAGTAAGGATGGGCGTGATCCGCGCGACATTCCTAGTCGTTCATTCGTTGTTGATTGGCTGATCTCAGGCCAAGTAGTTCTAGACACTTTGCAAATGATAAACCTTTTCCACCTGGAGTTAGCAGCTGCCAAAAAGTGCAATTTAATTTATTTTTTGACTGTGTTAAGGAGGACGGCGAACATGTGCCGCAACCGATAGGTTCACGCTTTACCTATCTCTTTCTAATTTGTCTGCTTTTTCGTTACCGCTTATGTTTCTATGGCCTAGAACCCAAATTATGGTGACTTCGCGTCGATCACACACTTCGGATAAACCGTCCGAACATTGTTGAACGAGAGACCGAGGCAAGGGCCATAATTGAGAACACACCTTCCGTGACAATTACTACCCGCCTTCACGCCTTCAAGATAGCAAATATTTTTGCCTAAAACACACTTGATTTATCGGGCAGTCTACTCCACTCCATCTTGGAGCCATTCCAAGAGGTCGGCAACATGAGGATTAATTTCTTATTAAGCTCCCTAATTGGTGCCCTAAAATCAACATCGGTTTCTCTGGTTCCTTCTGGGAGACGATTTAACACATGCCATGCCTCTATCGCATGGAGTCGGACAGCACTACAAGAAGCTTTTACAAGTTTTACATGGTAGTTGGTCGGTAGCAAAGGTATCAGTAGATATAGAGCATCGGTTGGGGTTGCTCTTTAGATTCAGAATGAAGCGGGGTTCGTCGAGTGGGATGCACTTCCAACATCCGACGTAATGACGAAAGCTAGACCTAGGCGGTATACCAGGAAGGAACGAAGAGCGTAGAAAAAAACGCATTGAAATGTGCAGCTTCGAAGGGTCAGGTATATCCTACATCTCTGTACGACAGAACTCAAAATGCGAGAAGATCCATAAATGGATTAGTGGACATTGGCCGTGCCGTGGCCAATCTATTCACGGTGAAATCTGTGAATATCCCCACTCAGTCGAACAAGTCTGTGTGGGCAACTAGCTCGGTTGCACACAGACGTAGACTCTCACCGGGCGGAACTCCTGAACGGCTACGAATTGCCGCGAAGGTTCAATGTCAATGTCATGCATCTGTGACGACCAAAATTATCTTTTCAAGGCTTGGAATTCAAAACCCTGGTCTGAATACGAGAAAGTGGCGTATCTACAGTAATGTGAACCACACATGGGGTATTCACCTGATCGTTGCAGTCAATAAGAAGTCAGCGGAGTTCCTATGTTACCTTCTGGATAGGGTCAGTTTTTCTCTGGTGACTCGAAAATGGCTGAACCTGCCCAGAAAGGTAATGCGACATCTAGCCTGGACAAGGCTGGTATCTCCAAGGTCTAACGGAATGACTGGTCAAGGTACCTGTTATAATTGTGTCCACTGTTCCGTCTGCTAGGTCGAACGGAATGATAGAGCAATACAGGAATGCCTGGTTAGGACACCTGTTCTAAATGTTCCGTCTGTTAGTGCGATTAGACAACGGTGTCTAGTTAGGGCACCTGAGGCAGTCGACCTTACCAATGAAGATATAGGCCAGTTATCGAGGGACATGGTTGAGTCTAGAATTTCTGAGCCGATAGTGGTAGTTACTTCTGCCGGAAACTACGATAGTTTAGCATCAGTCGATAAGATTCCTAGGAGATATAATTTCAATAGAAATATTGGTGTGCGTATTCCCGATAGGGAAGAGTGGAGAGGCCTTTTCCGGAAGTATGTTTCACTGACGGTTCAAAAACAGATGGTGGATATGGCGCAGGCTGCAGTTCAATCAGAAAAAAATGCTGTTGAGCTGTCCTTGTCTTTGGGCTCACACGATTCAGAGTTTCAATCAGATATCATGGAAATCATTAAATGCTGCGGATGGGATGACAGTTCGCTTTTCATCTGTTCGGATAGCAGGCAGCTATCAAGACACTGAAGTCACACTCAGTTGGTTTGAAAGTGCCCGAAAAAAATGGTCAGAAAAAATATCTGTAAAACTTAACTGGTCACACAAGGATGGAGGGAAATGGGCTGCTGACGCGCTGGTTAAAACATACACTGTTCGCCCGCGACTCATCTGCACAATCTGGCACAAAAGCCCTGCTCGATTTTATTCTTAAAATAACCAGGTTCAACTTCGTTTAAGTTTCTATCCTAACCTTACTGTTTCGGGTTAATGAAAAGCAGGCACAATCGGTTGAACCGTAAGCCTGATTCATCCTAAGGTTTGAGCCCGATCGTAAGACCTCATCTGGTGTTCCGTTCGCAATGAGTTCCTTGTGCTCACGGATTTTCAAATCCCTGCCTCTTTCTCTCTTCAATGTTCAGCTTCCAGCTTAGTTTGGGATCAAGAAAGACCCCAAGATATGTGGCTTTAAATAGAAAACAGCGTGAGTTCGGTCTTAGTCGTCATTGCTAGGTATCAGGATCGCAACGTCATCAGCATAGACTGCTGTTCAGACTTAGGATCCACAGCAGCGGTGATAGTACACCGCATTGTGGCGTTTGGAGACAGTTATATTTGCCCGACTCTTTCATAAAACTCAGTTTCCACATATCTTCCTTTGCAATGGATTCTTCATTTTGAGGGTCTATCTTTGCGATTACTAGATTTGAATAACGCAGCAAATTAGTCCCTTTTAGATTTCTGTAAATAACTCTGTCTGCAACTAGTCTTATGTGGCTATATTTAACAGAATCTTTTAACATGATCGAACAGGATCATTTGACGAACACTCGCCATTTTTTGATTTTCAGAGAGTCAGAATAAGTCTTTAGTGATAAATCTAAATATTCCCTCCTGATTCTGTTTATCTAGATCAGGTCATCTCATATGTCCAGATTGGAGTTCATTAAGTAATCAAACAAACACTCACCTATTCTATTTATATTGGTGTGTCCCCAACGCTTGTGATTTGCATTGACGTCACACTTAATCATGATAGTGAAACCGCTGTTCTTGCCGTAATCGACAAGTGCGCGGATTCTGTCTGATTGATGTCCAGCGTCTTATTTTATTTCACCCGGTAAATACGCAGAGGCCATTGTTAGTTGACCGCTGCCATGGCGCGTATGCGCACTACCTTCATATCATCATTGCTGTAATTATTAATAAAAAGAAATTTAAGAACGATCTTAGCAACGATGCAAAATCTAAACTTGCCTTTGGTTTGCACATTAAAAGTTGGGACACCTTTTTCCACTAGTACACAGACGCGATTGTTAACCAACCACAGTTCCTGGATTGGCACCACATATATGTCATCTCCATTTAGCATTGTCTTTATATATGGGGTCCTGGCTTTGCAGTGATGCAGATTACGCTGTACCATCTGCTTTCAAAAATGGATTTTTCATAGCCAGAACTTTAGCACCCAAAAGAAGGAATACCATGTCTGTGCCAAAATTGTTTTCTCTTGCTACTCAGAACTTCTCGTCGTTCAATAACGATGATTTTTTCAGTCCAGCAATCCTGGGTTAGCACTTCGATATTTTCGGTAGTGGTATACAGATCCTGACCACTTTTCTCAATGGCTGTTAGGCCGAATCATCCTTAGCTCACTGCCAGAATTCTCCAATTTTTGCGGTCGAACTTTCAAGGAAGACCAGAGATTGTTTATTGCCACAGTCTTCGTTCTTTACGCTTTTAGAATTCGAAATTTTGTGCTGAACCGACGTTTTTTCAGGTGTTCGCCAAAGTCTCTAGGGGTCTTTTTTTCTACCAGCAGCCAATTTTCTGCTGTTGTCCCTTATCACGATGGTTGCCGTCAATAATTGCCACTTGGAGCTCATCGTCGATTCGGGCTGGATTAGCGTTTGTCTTGGTAATCTTCTACTTCATTGGCATCTGCCTGCCTTCCGGCTCTTTCGATTCTCTTTAGGCGGTTCGTTAGACAATCCTTGCTGCTACCAGGCGTACAGCTTGTTTGTCTCACGTTTGTCCTGTAGTACCTTTAGGTACCGTACCTTTCGATTTTGATTGTTGCTGATAGCACTTAGGTGCTATAAGGTGCGGCAAAGTAAAGGGCACGGTATCTTTCGCTGTAAGTATTTTTGGCTGAGCGTGCTTTGCTTCCTGAATATTGAGATCATGACCTCAAATGTTGTCTTTCTGACTACTAGAGCAAGGCTACCTTTCGGGGATTGAAACTGGACTCGTGCCTGGAGTGCGCAAATTATGAGTTAAGCTCACCCTCAGTCTTCAACACATGCATTGTTCCCCCATGACTTCGTTTTGGGGAGTCTCAATGTCGATGTGAACATATATTAAAAACGATATCAGGGCATTTTTGTAACGCAGTTCGGAAAGAATACAACTGTTCAGATAATTTTAAACAGCAACACTTTCAGAGAAAAAGAAAAAAAGTTTATGTTTGTTAACAAAAATTGATAGGGCTAAGCAGTGTCGACTGTTTTGGAGTGAACCAGATGGAAATAGATTTCAAAAGTTAAGATGATCACTGGGATTCAGCAAAGGCCCAGTGACATTAAAACGCGTTATAAAGTGTTTTGCTTAAGACTCTTGCCATAGACTTAAGACTAGCTCCAGACTATTATAGATCCTAATCCGACACAGGGTTTGGAATAGAATTTGTCAGGAGCGGGGATCTGATGGATGATGACGTTTAAATATCGTAGAACATAGTATCACACTTCATGTCCGTTTCTTGTTGTGAGTAAAGAAAGTCTGCTCTGAGGGTTAACATTCTTTGAACTTTTTAAGCCAGTTTAGTTTAATTTGATGCTCCAAAACGGCCATGCTCTTTTTGTGCAAAATAATTGTCGGTAAAGGTCGTAAGGCCGGTGGTAGTAGAGGCGTAAAAATGTGATTGTCCCAAGTTTTTCCTCTACTGTTAAATATCTTGACTTGCTAGCGTATTGGAACAAATGTTGTGTCATGCAAAATGTTTCTACAGTCTGGACATGCGTCAATTGTTGATTTTGAGCTGTTAGACATTAACGGCGATCCATTAAATAGGATCACATCTTGTTCCGAGATGCAAGGAGGCTCTTAACGTATTAGCGGGAAGGGCAACGGTGGTACTGTCGTGGGTTCTATGACACCGAGGCACCATGGAAAACGAAAAAGTTGATGATCTCGCAAGAGCTTGGGCAGCCAGTAATAAGTCCAACGTGGTATGGGAAATCAAAGTCTACCTGGCAACCGTTAAGACTGAGATCGACGACAGCCTTTGGAAAATTATGGATACAAGAGGGAAAAGCAGAGAAGACTGTATACAAAGTCAAACTACTTGGCCACGTCCAGACAAAAAAAAAAGCAAAAGATTGCTACAATGGATCAGAAACAACAGAACAGTATTCAAAGTGCTGGTCGATTTAATAATAGATGGCACACGTCTGATTGACATCGGATGGTGTTGACGGCTAAGCGTGTCTGACTCTAAGGTAATCTCGGTTTTCCATGTTGTGGCCAATAATAGCGATTTTCTTGTGATGGTCTTGCTAAATCCGATACCGCAATTGTGTTCCTTTTAATTCGCGTGGGTGTTCTGCTCTATTGTCTCCTCTTGGGACGGTTGGTGAGAATGAATCCCAAATTGGTGAGCGTTAGTGAGTTAGACTCATGGACATTACACGGATAATTCTAAGATGGAAGGAAGATCAATTACGGGCATAAAGCCGCAACTCGCAGGCATTCTCTAAGGAAACTTATTGAAATGGCAAACCAATAGATTTCTCAGTTTTTGATTGATACTTTCATACATCCTTATAACTTATCTTTGATTTTCATTTCAGGACCGAGAATAAATCAGGTGGTATTAGACTCTGATGAATTGAAGCCCAGTTTATCTGATTGGCACGATTATGAGCCCAATTTGGAATTTGATGACACAGAACTGACAAACACGCCAAACTTAAGTAAATCTTATTATATTGCCAGTTTAAGTAACAGTATCTAAATTTTTACGATTTATTACAGTGAAGAACACTACATTGGATGATGACGGATTGTTATTATCAGGTAGGTACCATACATTGTTCATATGTTATCCCATTTATAAGTGGTGCCAGCTTAAACAAAAACTTGCCATTCAATCGTTATGCTGACGATTGATAGACACAATATCCAAACAACACAACATTTCTTATTGCCGTTTGTTTGTTTGTTGTAGATATCAATGCCACTGCTGCCGACGATATCAACGAGTGCTTAGAAGACGACAATTACGAACAACAACTACCCGAAATGAATGAATTTTCTGCCATGGATAACTATGCCAAACTAAAGTTCATCGATTTTTATGGCACCGACAACCAAGGCCAACATATATTTGCAATTTATGCATGTCGTCTTCCGAAAAGCGACACATTAAATGGACCCGCATTTATCGAGTAAAAATACTTCAAATGCACTTATCTATAGCATACAATTCCTAATCTTTTTGGGGTTTCTTTTAACGGACAGATACATCATTAAACAAATGGAACCATACGTACAAAATGATTATATCATTATTTATTTTCATCAAGGTCTGAAAGACGATAATAAACCATCGATACAATTTCTTTGGAATTCTTATAAAGAATTGGACAGAAATTTTCGAAAAAATCTGAAAAAACTTTATGTTGTCCATCCAACATTAGTTATACGCTTAATTTGGAACTTTTTCAAACCATTTATCAGTGAGAAATTCAAAAATAAACTAATTTATATATCAAATTTGAAAGAATTACATCAGTCTATTGGCTTCCGTAATGTGAGATTGCCGGAAAATATTTACGAGTACGTAGTTTGTGCATGATGTGAACTTACTGAATCAATTTAAATGTTATCCTTCCTTTTTTGCTTTTACAATTTTTAGATTTGATGAGAAAACAAATAAAACAGGGAAATCGGTTCTGGACGGAAACTCTAGCTTACTAGTGAATAAGCCGAAAACGACACAGGTAACTATAGTTGATGTATAAGGACTTAATTAAGCCACATCACATCAAAGGCTAATTGACGTGTATTTTTTTTTGTTTTATGACACAGTTTGGCGTTACTTTGAAATTTATCAATGTCAACAGTCCATGTCTAAACTACATTCCACCGGTCGTTCGAAAATGTGTTGATTCTTTGTCGATAACCGGTGTCATTGACACCGAAGGCATATTTAGACGGGCTGGTAACTACGGACACCTCAATGAACTTAAGCAAAAAATCAACCAAGGCGAAGATGTGGATTTTAAAACAGTCGATACACATGTGTTGGCCGGATTGCTGAAAAGTTTTCTACGAGATTTAGAAGAACCATTGCTAACGTATGACCTTTATGATGAAATTGTCAATTTCCTTGGTGAGGCAGGCGGAGTTTTTTTTTTGCAAGTTTTGTAATTGTTAAAGTTTTCTTTCGTTTTAAATTCTTATAGAATTACCCAAAGATGAAAGACCGAGAAATGTGAAACAAATGCTAAGAGAAAAACTTCCCATTGAAAATTACGAACTTTTTAAATATTTAATCGAATTTCTTGCAAAGGTAAAGGAAACGCATATATTCTATTAATAGAGTCGATTTTTCTTGAGCGCCTTACTTTGTACACATAGGTGTCCGACTGTAAAGATCTAAATAAAATGACGACATCAAATTTAGCTATCGTTTTTGGACCAAATTTAATTTGGACAAAACATAATCAAACGTCTTTGGAGGAAATAACACCGATCAATGCATTCATCGACTTTGTATTGCAAAATCACCGAGACATCTACATGGTTAATATAAATCAAAGTGATAGCGTTGATTAACCAAGAATTTTGTAAATTTTATAAATATTATCAATTATTAATTTATGTATTACAGATTTACAGAGACAAAAAAAAACAAAATATCATGATTGCAATTTTACAATTGTAAATTAGTTTCGATCAGCATGTTTAAATATTTCCAAAATATATATATATATATATAATTAAGAAATGAGAAATGCACGTGTTTAAATTTTAGAGGGGCTTTATTGTCTTCTGGATGTCTTGATAGGTGTGTTCTAAATAACGTAGAATTCGTATTTGAAAAACAAATTTATTTTAAATTGAAAACATATCTTAAACATTTATTTATTTTTTTTTTAAAAAAACAACGCTTTAAGTAAATACATAACCACAGAAAAAATGTATGATTTTTATATGCATTACTTGTTGTGCATACTTGCCGGAAATAAATAATAACATATGCTTTTTAGGGTTTTTGAGGTCGCTGATCACGAATCTGAAGTCCAAATTTTATTTTACCCTTCCCCTACTATAGGGCAGGGAGGGGTAAAATCTAAAAATTACCGGATCGACCTGAAAGTTAGTACATGGAGGTTTTTGAGGTCGCTTATCACGAATCTGAAGTTTAATGACAGTGATAACGCTAAAAACACGTGTTTTTAAAAGGCCATTATCAAGGTGATCCAGACTTGTCCCAGTTGACATATTTCTTCTTTTTTTTACTTTTTGTATTAATCTTTATAAAATATAAATATCTCCGCGGCGCATTGTGGCGCATTTTTATAGATGACCTCAAATTTAGACAATTATAATGATTTTTTCCATTAAATAATATTAATTTTATTAATTCAACTAAATTTAAAAAATTGATTGACAAAAAAAATTAGGTCACACACAATTTTATATTTTGTCTTAACTGTAAAAGAATAAAAAAAAATATTATACGGTTTGTCTGTGGCAAGATTTTGAATACTTCGTTGCACTATTTTATATAAAATATCAGTAAAAAAGGATTACGTTTGATCACCGTTTAAAGATATAAAGTGAGGGTATTAAAAAAACCAAATGTGGTATTTTCTAGCTCATCAGATCTACAATAATTACTAAATAAAGATTTTTCATATAATAAATACTTTTTTTATTTTTAAAAATTATTTTTTTACGCTATTTCCCCACGGCACGTTTATAAATTATCGCCTTTGGGCTCTGGATTGCAGCACATAATTTTTCAAAAGGCTTTTTCAGCAAACATTATTTGTATATAATTAAAAGCTTTGATTATAAGTTATAGAAGAAAACATTCTATTTTGACACTTTGGATAAAATATTGAAAGTAGCTGAGTGTGTAAGTAAGTATCGATATAAAATCGGTATATATAAAAATATTAACGTGACCTAGGTGAACCGTTTCTAGTATTTTTTATTAATATTACGTACCATTATTAATAATGCGGATGTATAATGTAATATCACTTTTAGTATTATTCCAAATGATGATAAGTTAATTAAGTTGAACACATGTAATGCAATCTTCGAATTGTGTACCTATTACCTGTATATTGCTGATGACAAGTTTTAAAAGCAGTTTTATTTATTTTAATAAACCTATTTATTATAAACTACACGTATTTCCAAATTTACAATATGAAGCTGAGTAAACATTTTATTTATTTTTATACCGATTCGAAAAAAAAACAAAATTAAATTTGATCAATTGTTGATTTTCATTTACAGACAAACAACTTTATATTTTCTATATATTGAAAATAAATAAAGGAATAATTTGTTTATAGTAAATAAATTATTAAATATTTTTTT
>JANTEX010235146.1:0-13127 GCA_024741295.1 Macrocera vittata | reverse complement strand
AGATTTAAGAGAAAACGTAAACTCAGATTCAATAGGAGTTTTGGACGAGAAAAAAAATTTCTAACATTATCCTATATAATTTCTACTTTCGCAATGTATAAAACTGATAAAACTCATGAGATTCGATGAAATTCGAGTCTTGTTATGCCCACAGAAGGTTTCTCGTTTCACTTCATGTAAACGTCAACGGTCAACGGTATTTTAAATAAACTAAATAAAAACTGAAAAAGTCGTCAAAGCTCTATATAATATATAAAGTAAGTAAAAAGACGAAGCAAGTGCAAGAAGATTAAAAAAGTAAGCTTTTTAATAGACTGTAAAATTGAAACTCATTAAAAAACAGTTGAAAATAGTTTCGTTTTTTTTTACAAGACGACTTTTATTTTCGGCACGTCAAAATGAAAAAAAAAAACTTTTAGAGCTACCATTTTATAATAAAAGCGGTCTGATTCTAGAAACCTCAACTTTACTTTAACATCAAACGTGTCTTAAAGCCTCATCCTACCAGTCGCTCCCATATATGCCCAGTTTTGTCCCTTGTTTTATTCATTTTGATTGATATTTAAATCATTTTGGCCAAAGTTGAGATGTAGGAAAAAAGACGAGGGGTCGGTCAGAAATATAGAAAGCTAAAAAGATGTTTAATATAGAGGAATGAAGAAAGTCTGGTTTTCAAGTTTTCTGCGTAATATGGGGTTTGAGTTTGATTAATTTTTGAAAGTTTTTAAAGTTATTTTTTTTCATAAATATCTACAGACTAGCGGAAAAACTCTTGCTTAAATTTCCGTACCTGGTACAGTAAAGAAATGGTTGTTGAAGCGATTTTTCATGTTAAATTGGTTTCTAACTAACTAATGAAAATATTTTTATTTATAGAAGAAATCAATTTAAATGCCTCAATCTCTTCCAAAAATTGATGAAATAGAAAATGTCAATAATGCTCCGAGCATTTCCTATACCGAGAGTATTCTCGAGAATTCTCGTGCTCGGAGAATATTCTCGACTTACATCAGTTACATCACTAGGTATAACATATATATATGTGATATATATGTATAAAATCAAAGTTTTTCTTAATTTTTCCGTTGGTCTTTCTTAGGGGAAGAGGGGGCATTTTGAAAATCTTTTAGGGGCATTTTCTTTCCTAGGGGGCAATTCCTCCCTTTTTTCACATGTCAAATTCACTGTCGGTCGCAATGCTTAGATTTTGAGTGTCGCTAATCTTTGACTTATAACTCTCCACTTTATCTGACCCCAATCGGTTTTAAAATATTGTCAAACGTTGAAAAAGTGCTGTTTTACAAATAAAAACCGATATAGCTCGTGCTTTTTGGTAATTATATATATGGAATTTTGATGGTAAGAACTGGTTAAAACCCATCGGAAAAGTACTGGAAAAGACCGCCCGGTTTTTTATGAAGTTTTTTTTCTGATCGAACCCTGGGTACAATGAATCGCTATCGCTAATATTTCTATCTCGACGCTAGCTCTAAATGTAGTACAAGCCTTAAACTCCAACTCAATTAAATCTAAATAGATATCAGAATATCTTCAGACGCTCAATGAGCTCAGAAGACATAACATTGTTACTTTAAATTCACAGACATATGTGTGCCGTTACGCGTAATCTTCGGTTGTCTACGTTTGCGTGTAATCAACACATACAAATCGCCTAAGTGTCATATATGTGTAATCATACTCATGTGATTACACTTGGACAATTTGAAATGTAAATGTCCATCTTAAATATTACATAACCCTATAAAATGTCTTTTCCGGTTCTGTTCGTTCGCTCCAGAGAATCTAATTTGCAATACGATAAAAGCGGATACGACAGCGGATCTTGTTGGATTTCATATAAATCTTGTTTGAATATTATAAGATTCATATGAAATACAATAAGATTCGCTGGCATATCCACTTTTATCGTATTGCAAATTAGACCCTCAGGTTTTTGCGTGAAATATCAATGCCGCTAGACTCTAGAGATTTTAAAGGTTATGTTCTTTAAGTTTTTTTTTAACTTTTTCCTTTAAAAATAAAAATCAGATGCAGGGTACATAATAATTAAATTAATTGAATGATATTTGCTGGTCCTGCGTATAAAATAATTTAATTTATACTTATAATGGACATTTAATAAATTAAGTCTACGTGTAAATAAGTTGAACGTAGTCTAAGTGTAATCTATAAACCTGATGTAGAAAACGTAAGATTACGCTGAAAAGTAGTGTAGTCTACATGGCGTAGATTACGCGGCACATCCCTGATCACAGACCACGAAGAGAATTCGAAGTTACAGACATTTAAGTCAACAAAAGCGTACCATCGTACCCCTGTATGGACTGGAACCGTTCTGTGGAGTTAGCCAATGTGCTACTCAAGCTAAACTAAAATAAATAGGATAAGAGAAAGTAGAAAACTCTATCGACAAGCAATGGGTTAAGACAAGCAAAAAGCAAAAGTCAATGTTAACCTGTGTAAAAAATAAACTAAAACTCATATCTAGATTTAAGATTGGTCATTTTAAACTGAATAAACACCTCAATAACAGATGGAATCAATAGGTTCTGTAAAGTGAAAGCGGCGACACCAACACATCTCAAAAGGAATTGTGGAGGAATTTCCCACATAAGAATTACCATTACTAGACGCTTTGTCATTCTTAACATTTCTCCAAGAAACAAAAACAGAGGAAATCATCAGAAGATAATTGCAATCTACTCCTCATAACTCTGCATAACTATCACCACCGCCGTAAGATCCTGGTGCCTACAATTGGGACAATCCATTAACGTTATCCAACCAACCGTGGACCGTCATTTGACAGTACTACATCTCTCCAAAAACTATAACTGCTCTCGGACACTGTTGAGTAATTAATTCTCGCTCTTCCTATGCTGAAATATTTTTTTTCCGGTAAATTTAACATTCAAATTTTAACACAAGACTAGGTGCTTCCAGACTCGAATTAGCATAGTTTTGATATCACACACTTCAGAACTTTGATTGTGGTTAGTTGTACGGATACCTGAAGTTTTCAAATCCAATCTGTGCTGTTTAGGAAGCTTTGGCTCTCCTTGACGTTCTTTTTAGCGATTTCTCCTAGGTCACTCAGCTGATACTCACCTACATAGTGTCTTTTTTTCCTAAAAGTGCAGGACAATCGCACGGGAAGTAGTGGGTCACCTTTTCCTCCACGTTTTTACAACTGTGGCAGAAGTTGTTGTGTAGGTTTCCAATTCCAGCATTGCTTATGTTATAGTGTCCCGTCTAGACCGCTGTTAGTTCGAAGAGGTCTTTTCGTGACAACTTAACACGCTTTTACATATTTTTGCGGCCATGTTTGTGTTCATTCAGTAGCTTTTACAGGCGTGTCTATGCCTGAAACACGCTCGATCTATATAAAAGTCTGGAGGATACCTGTATGTTAAGTGAGTCTAAAAAATTTTGAACAATCAGGATAAAAAACTCCCAATGAAGATCGCCTGTCTCCTATACGTGGTGAAGTGAATATGTTTAGGCCTTACCTATTACCAAATTTGGAAATCAGTCGTTTAGTTCACCACTTCAATTGGTAATGAGCGTAAAATGCAGTTGTGACCATAGATTTTCGCTTTCCAGTAACCCATCACAGTTAACTGCCCCAATGGAGTAGTGATTAACGCTCCAAACTTTAGTTTAAAACCAACCCACCCGTGGTGGAAAAAAATGTTCAAATATATATATGTATATGTGCGCTCAGCAGATGTATACAAGCCAGTCAAAGCTATATATATATACATCTATACGGGACAGACATTTCCTGTATATACAGTGCTCGGAGTTCGTGGAGTACACAACCGAACCTAATATACAGACAAACATAACAAAAGAAGGAGGTAGCTTCGAACCAAGACTTTCTGAAAAGATAAATGCATCATTTAAGTTCAGCATATTTCCAACATCGCAAAAGAAACGAAGCAATGTGGTTCAAATTGTTGTAGAAATGCTAAGGTATAGAGCGAGTTGATAACTCTAGCCCGTCTTCTACTCCGCAGAAATCAATTCTCTTGTATGAGTCTTATAATTTCATACCAATGTTCACACTGCGAGTACGGAGAAACACATCATCTTGTAAGACTGATTGAGCTCTATCGTGTCGTACAGGTATCACTGCCAGGACAGATACCTATATGACCAAAGAACTAAAGTTTAATATTTCCCTATAGTTAAACTCTTTTTATCAGTCACATGAGAATCTTTGAAGTTTTGCAGCCTAGCAGGAAATGTGTATTGTTGTTTAGTTTTGCATCGCCTAACCTTACCGACCTGCTTTATCTTGCCAACCCACCAACAGCAAATATATACAAAGTCTTCTTAATTTCATTTAGAATTTGAAAATGCCGAAACATTGCTGATCAGTGAAGTGCACATGCTGCTCGACCATCGAAAAAAACAAAATGAAAATGCTGATGAAGAACAAGAATTCTCAGAAGTCTTTATGAAAACTTACAGCTATACGGCATTTTTCCGTAAATTTAAGAACAAAGAAACTATAGCAGCCGTTCGAAGGTGAAAACAACAGTTGCATGGTGTAGTTGCCTAAAAGCTGTTGTTCATACCGACCATTTTTATTTTTTTCTTTTACAGCTTGTTGATGCAGAAAAAATTGCACAAATTTGAATTGGCGGCACTAGGAAATCTTTGCCCTGAGGCACCAGAGGAGGCAAAAGCATTGATACCATCACTCGAAGGCCGCTTTGAGGACGAAGAGTTGCGTCAAATTTTGGACGACATCGGTACGAAACGAAGCTTACAATATTAGTGTTCATCAAGTATAAGAGTGGGGTGAATACATTTTTTGAAAAAAAAAAACTGTTTTTTGCTCTATGTTGGGGAGTTTGCTTCAGGTTGGGGGAATATTAAGAAAATTCAGCTTTCGTTGATTAAATTGAAATATTTCATTGTGTGCCAGAAGTACGATAGTAATAGTAATATTTCGCGAATTTTTACTCGAGTTCATTATTGGTTTGAGTCATTCAGTGCAAACTTCGAGATCGTGAAATAATACCGAACCAACAAGAACAGACTCAGCGTTTAAATTAAAAAGTAAGTATTATGTGCTTTATTTTAATTAAAATTTGATTTGATTTGTTTACACATATCTATATATATTGAAAATTATTTTACTTAAATTTATTTGTGTAATTAAAAAAACGAGAGAAACAAAACAACTCTTAAAACTTCGGTTTAAAGTTAACACCAAACGATTGATTTCTTGTGCGTAAATTTGTGTTGGTCCACCCTTTATTTCCATCACCTTCGCTCTTCTCTCCTGCACCGAACATACCGGCCATCTTGACATTTGTCGGCTCATTCTGATGATGATGCTTTGCTGCACCAGCTGCGGTTGGAGGAGCTTCAGCAACTTGTACGATTTTCGTGTTCTTTCTGTATTTGTACCACCAGTACTCAAATACTAATGTTAGGCATGCCATGCCAATACCAACAAAAATGACAATAAACACACCGCCAATATTTTGAATTGAAATGCCATCGGCCTGATCTTCGGCTTTTTCACATTTTGCCTGATATTCTTCGTTTTTCCACCAGTCTTCCTTGAGTTTTTCCAATTTTCGTTTGTTCAGTAACATCAGGATTCTAAACGATATTTGAATAAATAGATAAAATACAATTTCAAATCAGTTTGAAATTTAATAAAAATTTACGCATTGTTAAACTGATCTTTAAGTGGTGACCCCTGTTGTACAGCTAGAGCATACGGTTTTCTAGAGAATTCTTCACCAACAATTTGCAAATCACAATTGGTCATCTCAAGGTATCGAATATCGGTGGCATCACCCAGAAATGCAAATCCTTTTTCCAATTACAAATGAATTAACAATCACGCTGCCCTCTATAACTATTGACTTGATACATTACCTGTTGCCGATGTTGAATTTCGAACTCTTGCCAATGCTTCCTCTAAACTATTTGGCAAGCTCGCCTCTTGCATGGCTTGCCACATTTTAGTGAACTTATCGCTAACCGGATAATCCCAAACGGCCAATTTTGAGCGCTCAACAGGAGTCAGTGAATCGTTCAAAGACATATCTTTCCATATTTCATAGAAACGTCCTTCAATTGCGGCCATTCGTTGAAAATAGGTCATGGCCGACGAACCATTTAATGGGGCATACAGAATCTTATATTGTTTCGATAGATCGTCTAGGGACTCGACTGGTGTATCCAACCGCGACACAGTTAGAAAAGCGGCCAAATTAGCGGTATACGAAGCAATAATGATGAATCTGTATTTGTTTATAACAATATGTGAGTGTAATAGACGCATAACATTACATCGAATAATATCAATAAAGTTTGTACCCGAAAAGCCACCATGTGGCCGCAACCAAGCGTCCGGAAAGATTTTTCGGTGCTTCACCACCGCCCTGAGGCGTTAACGATGTCATACAAAACCATAGACATTCTTTGATATTAAATTCTCGTTTCTCATCGTCATCGACATATTTCTCTCGATTATTTTGATAACTGTACGGACTCCATTTGTCGAAAACCCACATCAGTAAACTGGTGAAAAAGTAGGCGCCCAATATGCAAAGCCACACATTCGTTTCCAGTACCGTTAAGAATTTAAACAACGAACTCGGTTGACTGGGCAACAACATCATTATCGTAATGCCAACCAGATCGTAGTAGGGTACGGTAAAATCGATAACCGTTTCACGTTCGGCCATCACGGACATTGAGCCGAGTCCAATGTCTGCCTGTTTGTCGATCAGCTTACGCACCACGCCATTCCATTCGCCTTTTTCATCCATGTTGCCAAATTTACCGTCTTCTACCTCTTTGATTTCGTAGTCGAACTTAACAATGTTTGCGATTTCGTTTAGCAAATCAACGCAGTAGCCTTTGAATCCTTTGGGAACGGTGGGATCTTTCATGATGAATGGAGGTTGCTAAATTGTGGGACATATTTTTGAATTTGATGCAAAATAAAAACGTTCAGAAAATTAAAGAATTGTCTGATTTGTATTATTTCTTTGATATTGTCGTTATATTTAAAATTTTGACCGTGAGTGCACATCACGAGTTCAGACCAATGAATTTAAAAAATTGGTGCAAGTGACACAGGCGGACAGATAAGCAAAAGTCCACAAAAATATATGTGCTAGAATTAGCATCCACGAATGTAGTCTCATTTGGTCTCCGTTGGGACAGCGTTGGATTGCACGTAAGGTGTGCATCCAACGACTCTAGGTTGGGTTCACGTTGGCTCTGAGCGTTATGTGTCTGTGCTGCGTACACCTTATGTCTAGGCTTGGACTGAGTTGAGTCTGAGTTATATGTGTCCGGACCGGGCTCCAGATTCATTGATCAAATCCGACTCACACTGAGCCGTTCAGACTCAACGTAAACCTAGCCCAGACGCATGTGTCCAGACTCGGTTTAGACCAAGCACAGACCTGCTATGAGCACATTGGACACTTTTTTTTTTTTAATAAAAATACAATTTTTTGGTCTGGCAACGTGGACTTTAGGCCTATATTGTTCGATGAAACTATCTTTCCTCGAACCTAAATGGCAAACGCATTTCGGTACAGAGATGTTGTCAAATGACTTTAGATGACTACACCAAGAATACGTACTATAGTCCTAATTGGACTGTGATAAAAATGGAACCGCCATCATATATCCCGACAGACAAATTCGCAAAATGGGTCTAAAAAAGTCCACATGTGTCCAGTTAGATAAAAAACTCAGTCCTACCCTGGACCACGAAAAGTCTTGCCGTCTGTAAGACAACGCCTTGAGCCACGAGTCTTCACACAATGTGTTTACTCCAGGCCTGGCCTCATTCTGTCTCCGCCAAATCTAGTCTCAAAGTGTCTTCTGTTTGGACCCAGCGTATATACGAAGTGGCGGCTTAAATTTTGTAGGCCCTAAGCCCAAGTCATAGCTTCGAATTCGAGAGCCGTCTTTAACCGATTTTTTTCCTGCGGTTACATGTTGGCCGTAGCGACGAGTTTCACTAAGTCCTTTGTCAGTGTATAGTCACTGTGAAATGTTCAATAAACTAATCACTACAAATATGTAAAAAATTTTGGGCCCCAAGACACACGCCTGGTACGCCTAACCCATAATCCGCCACTGTAATATTCGCTGGGTCTGAATTCAATGTGTCTACAATATGTCTCTTCTGCCTAGGGCCCGATAATGTGGACTCAGTGCCCAAGAAGTTTGACGGGTATAGTCGTCAATTTTTTATACCAAAACGTGATTTTTCCTTTCGATCTAAAATCTCTTTACAAGTAATCGCATCGGTGGTACACTCACTCAACTTCTTCCTTTAATAGACCACTCTTCTCTCTCGGTCTCTCTCTCTCTCACACCGAAAGCACAATTCACAGAAAACACAATTCACAGGAAACGACATTTCACCGAAAACACAATAATTCACCGAAATCACAGTACACCGAAAACACAATTCACCGAAAAATCATTTCACCGAAAGTACTGAAAACTATCACCGAAAACGAGAATCAATTCACCGGAAGAACAATTTATCGAGAACGCACAAAACACCGAAAACGACATTTCACCGAAAAGACAATTCACTGAGGCACAATTCACCGAAAATCCAATTCACGGAAAGCACAAATCACCGAAAACGACAATTCACCGAAAACACAGTTCACTGAAAGTACAATTCACCGAAAACTACATTTCATCGAAAACGATAATTCACTGAAAAGAGAATTCACCAAAAAATCAATTCACCGAAGGCATAATTCACAGAAAGAACAATTAATCGAAAAAGACAATTCACAGGAAATGACATTTCACCGAAAGCACAATTCACCGAAAACACAATTGACCGAAAAATCAATTCACCGAAAGCGTAATTCATTGAAACACTACAAATCAACCGAAAACGAAAATCAATTCACCGAAAGAACAATTTATCGAAAACGACAATTCACCGAAAGCATAATTCACAGAAAGAACAATTCATCGAAATTGACATTTCACCGAAAACAATTCACCGAAATCACATTTCACCGAAAGCAAAATTCACCGAAAAATAAATTCGCCAAATGCACAATTCACTGAAAACTACAAATCGACCGAGAACGAAAATCAATTCACCGAAAGAACAATTTATCGAAAACGACAAATCACCGAAAACGACAATTCACAGAAAAGACAATTCACTGAAAGCACAACTCACTGAAAGCACAATTCACCAAAAACGACAACTCACCGAAAACACAATTCACCTAAAAGACAATTTACCGAAAAATCAATTCACCGAAAGCACAATTCACTGAAAAATACAAATCAACCAAGAACGAAAATCAATTCACCGTAAGAACAATTTATCGAAAACGACAAATCACCGAAAACGACAATACACCTAAAATTCAATTCACGGAAAGCACAACTCACCGAAAACTACATTTCATCGAAAATGACAGCTCACCGAAAACACAATTCACCGAAAAATCAAATCAAATCGAAAGAACAATTAATCAAAAACGACAATTCACCGAAAATGACAAGAAAATGATTTTCTGTGAACTGTCGTTTTCGGTGAATTTGACTTTCGGTGAATTGTCGTTTGAGGCCTGGTTTTGAAGAGCCGTAAATAGACTAGGGTGGACTTTTATTGGTGCTTTCCTTGCCCGTTTGATCAAGTATCGTTTCTGGGCACTTTCGAACCACGTCCCGCCTCTATTTCCATCAGAATTGTCGTTTCGAGGAGTTGTCGTTTTCGGGAAATTATTGCGCTTCCACTTGGCAAGCAGTTTCGTCTGCATCGGTTCATATTTTAGTGTTTGGACTCTTCAGGATTCTTATCGTTGGCACCTGTTGTTGTCGACTTACATACGAAGTATGAGATTTGCTGCTGTTGGTGGAGCGAATGGCGGCCGCCCAAAGAACCACCGGGCTCTTTGTGCCAAAATTGAATCGTGCTTGGTCAAGATGTTATGCAACTACATACGTCCTCGTACCATAGTTTATGGTGAGCTCTTTTATCGCCGAGTGTTATTCAGGATTCGACAGCAGATGCTCAACTGAGTTGCAGTTAGTCACCGGTGACGTTATAAAGATGCCCAAATGTTTCAAATGCAAATGTTGGTGCGGTGGATCATTGTAGTTTGGCCGTGCGATAGAAGACGGAATTTTGGATTACAAAAGCTAGTTAACCATCTCAATATCTGAATTTGACGTCAGTATTTTTTCTTACATTTGGCTGTCAGGAGAAGAGTTGGAAGATATGGGCCGGATATAGTTGCTCCTTAGGCGAACAAATAGAACACGACTTGATCGCCGAATTTTGAACGCTTCATGACAACTGGGAAAGTCATTGATTTTTGGTTAGCTTCGCATGGTAGATTTTGGATGAGTTGTGCCTTTTCGGTTGCTTGCCGGGTTACTTCCTGTTGATTTAATGTAACGTCGATTTAGGATTACTTTTGGTCAATTTTGAGTTGAGTGTCGGACGATTTCCGATAAATTTCGGTCGATTTCGAGTGACTAACGAGTGACGATCAATTTTGGTCGATTTTCCATGACTTTCAGTAAATTTGGAGTAACTTTCGTTCGATTTCAGGTGGTTTTTGCTCGATTGTTGCCCATATTTGTTTTAACGCGTGACTTCTGGTTAATTTATATGACTTCAGGTCGATTTAGGGAATCTCGGTCGATTTTTGTTTATATTCGGTAATTTTTGCCGAGAGTTTCGGTCGATTTAAAGATTTTCCATAACTAAGTCGATTTAGATTAACTTTCGGTCGATGTTCGCCAAAATTTTGGTAATTTGGGATGGCTTCCTGTCTACCTTTGAAGACCTTCAATTGATTTCAAATGAATTCCGGTGGATTTTCGGTCTTTTAGAAGAATTCTCCATTTTGAGTTGCATTTTCGGTCAATTTCGATTTGCCATGACTCTAAGTCGACTTGGAGAGACTTTTTGTCGAATTGTAATGACTCGGCCGTTTTTTGACAATTTTCAGAATTTTTGGTTGTTTGGTCGATTTGTGTTCGAATTCGCTCAAGTTTGAGTGAGTTTTGGCCGATTTCCGATGAATTTCGGTCGATTTCGAGTGAGTGTCGCCGGTCGATTTAGGATTACTTTGGTCGATTTTTCGTATATTTTAGTCGACTTTCGTTCGGTTTGAGATGGTTATTTGTCGATTGGTGCCTATGGTTTTTGGTAATGCCGTCCTTTTTGCCCGTCGATTTTTAGTGACTTGGTCGATTTTGAATGACTTTTGGTTGATTTTTGTTAATATTCGGCCCATTTTGTATGATTTTCGGCCGAATTCCGATCATATTCGGTCGATTTCGAGTGACTTCCTTCGGTCGATTTAGTACTACTTTTGGTAGATTTTTGTTCGCATTCGGTCAATTTTGTGTGAGTTTCAGCCGATTTCCGATGAATTTCGGTCGATTTCAAGTGATTTCCTTCCATTTCGAGTGACTTCCATCGATTTAGGTTTCACTTTTGGTCGTTTTGCCGTTACTTTCAGTCGACTCTCGTTCGATTTAATATGGTTATTAGTCGATTGCTGGCTAAGGTTTTTGTTAATGACAGTCAATTTCCAGTGACTTAGTCGATTTCCATTGACTCCGGATCGATTTTGATAGAATTTCTGTGAATTTAGGGCAGATCGGTCGATTTTTATTCTTTTTCTGTCATTTTCGATTGAATTTCGTTCGTTTTTAATAATTTCAGTCGTTTTACAGGAACTTTTAATCGATTTTCGGCCATATTTGGGTAATTTGGAATGAAAGACAGTCGATTCTCAAAGGCTTCCTGTCGATTTTAAGTGAATTTTTGTTGATTTCTTATCTCTTTCGGCCTTTGTCTTTCAGGTGACTTTTGGTCAATTTATGGGGATTTTCAGTCGTTTTTGGGTTACATCGGTCCATTTTCGCTCATATTCAGTCGATTTTTCATAAATTTCTGTCGATTTAAAGTGTTCCAGGACTTGCCGTCGATTTTGCGTAACTGTTTGGTTAGGTGACTTCCAGTCCGTAAAAGTAGTGAATTTCGGTTGATTTTGAGTTACTTTTTGTCGGTTTAGGATGATACGGTCGATTTTCGCTTATATTCTGCCAATTTAGTGTGAATTTGGGGCGATTTTCGAGACTTTTCATGACTCAGTCGATTGAAAGTGCATTCCCGATGACTTTCAGTCGATTTTGAATGCACTATTTGTTGATTTTAGTCCTGTCCCGGCCCCTTGTTTTATTAAGATGACTTGCGGTCGATTTAGATTGACTTGCAGTCGATTCAGAATGTGTCGGTCGATTTTTGTCCATATTCGGTCAACTTTAGGTGATTTTCGATTAATTTCGGTCGATTTCGAGTGAGTTCGCCGGTCGATTTAGGATTACTTTAGTCGATTTTTCGGATATTTTACTCGACTTTCGTTCGGTTTGAAATGGTTATTAGTCGATTCGTGCCCATAGTTTTTGGTAATGCCGACCTTTTTGCCCGTCGATTTTGAATGACTTTCGGTTGATTTTTGTTAACATTCGGCCTATTTTGTATGAGTTTCGGCCGAATTCCGATAATATTCGGTTGATTTCGAGTGACTTCCGTCGGTCGATTTTGGATAATTTTTGTTCGTATTCGGTCAATTTTGGGTGAGTTTCGGCCTATTTCCAATGAATTTTGGTCGATTTCAAGTGATTTCCTTCCATTTCGAGTGACTTCCATCGATTTAGATTTCACTTTTGGTCGTTCTTCCGTAATCGATTTTCGCCCATATTTGGGTAATTTGGAATGAAAGACAAGTCCATTCTCAAAGACTTCCGGCCGATTTTAAGTGAATTTTTGTTGATTGCTTTTCTCTTTCGGATTTTTGGTCCATTTGTGGTGACTTTCAGTCGATTTGGGTTAAATGCGGTCCATTTTCGCTCATATTCAGTCGATTTTTCATAAATTTCTGTTGATTTAAAGTTTTCTAGGACTTGTCGTCAATTTAGTGTAACTGTTTGGTTTGGTGACTTCCAGTCGGTAAATAGTGAATTTCGGTTGATTTTGAGTTACTTTTGGTCGGTTTAGGATGATACGGTCGATTATATTATGCCAATTAAGTGTGAATTCT
>JANTEX010235035.1:0-13140 GCA_024741295.1 Macrocera vittata | reverse complement strand
AGTATTTGTGTTTATAATACATGTGAAATGATTCAAATATTAAATAATCATTGGTTTTAAGTCCAAAACGATATTTTGTAAACATTTACAGTTCAAAAATGAATTTATATGGTTTAGCCTATGGCGATGACGATGCTGGGCATGAAAGATTGGATCATCTGGATTTTTTAATGTCGAAACCCTTCATGTACTGAGTTTTGACATTTCTTGACTTTTGTATTGATGTCACATAGATGACACATATACGTTGTTGACGCATAGCTGACAAATAGATGACACATTTTCGTTGTTGACACATTGATGACGTGCCAACGTCGACAACGGAAGATGACGCTTCATGGCACATCACTGGTCACAATGTATCACGAAATACTATTTTATAAAGTCTCTTGTGATATTCTCTAAAGTATGCAGGAAACAATTATTTATTTTTAATTGATAATTACTCTAGTTGGCTAGAACTAAGGGAATGGGCTAAACTTGTCGAAACGCATTTTTTCCTTATCAGTTGACCTGTTTTTATAATCAGTTTCAAAGTTATTCTGAGGGCTATGTATATACTGCAGAAACGCACCAACAGTAAGTCCTGTATTTATAGGCAGAGAAATTAAGTTTTGAAATAGATGACCATATTGCTTCTTCCACATGGAGTTACACTTTGTCGCACTGTGGGGAATTTTAAAAAGTCATACTGGGTGGGCTATGACAGTGAGGATGGATAATGAATGCGGGCAATAAAAACGAATTAGCACAGAAGAAAAGAAAACGGAGGCCGGGTGTGCCACAGTGGGTGGGAGTGGGTCCGCCAAACGCAAACGCCAGTACATCTGTAACTAGACAGCAAGTGTTGACAACGTGCACACGCTACTGGTCACGCTGATAGAACGTGGAGCATCGTATGGGCAAATCACGAATGCCAAGTGGAAGAAAGTCGAGATGCTCTTTCGAGACGCCATATGAAGAGAGCTTTGGAAAAATCCGAAGATGCTGTTATTCGAAAGCGCATTGTATTTTTACGACTGCCAAATGCTACAAAGCACAGACCAGAACACTCTTCGCTGGGAAAAGTCAGTAGTATCGACGCTTCATCGGAAAAGTCTATGGGAAAACGATGATCTTACCGTCGATACGAAAGCTGAGACGCTTTCAGTGCTTAATACTATGGTGTGCATACAACGGATGGCCCCGCCAGAGTGTGCTTTAGCACTGCTGAAAGTACATAATTCGGCAAAATGACTCAGGGATTCGGTAGTGTATCTGTTCGCTTGAAAAGCAAGATACAGAAGCAACTGCAAACGGACACTGGCCCATCGTCTTTAGACAATTTTGGACACTCTGATTCTCGCAAATCGTGTAAAAAACCAAGACGTACGTATTGGGATAAGTTCAGAGGCATACTGTGCGAAAATCCTACGCCGAACGACTCTTTCGAAACGGTCGAACATTTAGAGAGAAAAGTTTGTAACCTAACGGACTGCGGGTAAACAATGCCTTCTTTGAGGCATGCCCAATTTCAAGACCCAAATAGACTCAACAGCCACAGTGGTGGAGTCATGAGCTTAGGAAGCATAGAGATAAGGCAAGAAAAGCATTTGCTGTATGGAAATGACCTAGCGAAGGGGCATGTGAGAAGAGCAACCTCAGGGTCTTAAAGAAGGAGCAGAGGAGAGCTGTTAGGCAATCCTGGCTATCCTTCAGTGACGGTATTGAATATACCAGGGAAACAGCAAGGCCAGGACATATTCCATCGAAATCAAAGGAGATTCCATCTAAAATTCAGAAAGCTAATAGCAGCAGGACAGAAGATGAAAAGGAAATTCTATCTCTGCTACAGCAAACGAGCATCCCTGATTACTCCGTGACACGAATACTGAACGAGGAGAATCGGGTTTCAACAGGACTAAGAGCCAATATGGTGATGAGGGCCAAATATGGTGGCCTATAAAAACCTTGAACCATTTAAATCTCCTGGGCTGGATGGCGTTATCCCTGGCCACATACAGGAAGCTGGTGAATCGCTAGTTACTCGCATGAATATTTTTATAAGGAACACGTGACGGAAAAATGAAGATTGTCGAAAGTTGTTTTAAGGCTGGATAATCCATTATACAACTCCTAAGGACTTCAGACCTATTAGCCTGACTTTTTTTCTGCTAAAAACATTCGAAAGTCATATCAGAGAAAATCTTAAAGATGGGATATTGGCAAAAGCTATTGAACGTTTTCTAGAATCCAAAGAATATACAATTGGCCCATTCTTGGACATCGAAGGAGCCTTTAATAATGAGACTTCTTCAAGGTCATCAAGTAAGTGATGCAGTAACATAATAGGACTCGTGAACTCATACCAATGATCACATTGTGAGGAGGAAGGCTCGAATAAGTCTATGCGACACATGAATAAAAATAAATACAAATACAAATACATGCTGCAGCTATACCCATCGGCAAGCTCAATAAGGCACATAAAGTTCCTTGAAGTGGAATAATTGGTACAGACCCAGCGGGCTGGCTTTCTATGGGTAAAGATGTCCCTTCATATTCGCGTTGTTTTGCAATGGACACTCTGGGGCCAATGATTGGTGCGACGCACTGCCAGCCAGAGTTAACCTAACCTAACAACCCAAGCTTATTCGATCAGAACCGCTTGGTAAAAAAATCGAACTCGCAATAAAGTATTTATCTATCATTTAAAATAAATCGATTCTTCAGCGCTGTCAACACTAAGTAAATTAATAATATTCAAGATTCAAATCAAAACTTTCGAATACAATGCAATAACCTTTTACGAATAGTACGGTAAATATTTACTTAACGTATTAACTCAAAAACAAATTAATATTCGCGTGTGTCGCGTTTACATCAAACAGGAAAAAAATAAAAGATAATCTAATTTAAATAATATATTACAAGTAATAATAACACAAAAAAAATTACAAATACGAGAATTTACGTTTCCAAATTTGTACATGTACCTACCAACTATACAGAAATAATGCGTTTCAATTTAGTGTAACGTGATATTATCATTATTTTTAAAAATAAAAACAAACAAATTCAGCCATTTGAAACGACATTTGAGCAAAGATATTATATGTACACTCAAAAATGAGTAGACAAGTACAAAAGGTAAATTGCGCGACATATATCTTTTATGGACACTAATGCAGACACGTCACAAATTGTCATTTAATTTTAAATTTAATTACCTCTCTACACATGGGATTAACCAATAGTTCACACATTTTTAACGTTCTTAATGTACACTATTTGTCTGTGGATGCAGTTTTTGTCTATTGTTTTCACTTAAAAGTCAATCAATAATTACACAATCAGATGAGAAAAATTGTCAAATTGTCAACACGAAGTAGAATATAAACTGAAAAGTTTTTATTGTCGAATATGGCATTTATAAGACACAAAAAATGGTATTGACACTCTGTTCCTTTCGCTTTAACGAGAGTTTAATTAAACAATTAACAACTGTATTGTCATTTATTATTGATTTAAAAATATATATAATAAAACATTTTATTGACACTTGAATAAAAACGATATAAAACTTGATAAATATAAATGTTTGAAAATAAATACGTCCACTCAATATAATTGCAAATTCTATACTGATCAGTGATGCTGGTTGTTAAACTCAAAAGAGAAAAAGTATAAGTCTCAGATGGGCTATTTTCATATCATACATATACCGTGCTGTATGATAAGTATATTTTATGATATCATATATTGTGTGTATACCTGATGGTTGATTGTTATAAATATTGTTAATATACAACTCTACGACTGTGCCTGGTTTAAAAAGGTAAATTTGGTATATATAATGTCTAACTACTACCATACCTATGGTAATCATTTTATGAACATAATTTTTACATTATTATGTAAACAAATAGGGCTGAACGAAAGCAACAATTTTGGTTTTTTTTTTCGAATGGAAATTACAGATAAATTCAATGTCAACTCCAAAAATGTATCTACCTATATGAAACTCGATAACGGTCTTTATTTTCCGTTTCCAATTATCATTTGAACTCAAAGATAAATTGTACGCATATTTGTATCCGACAACATATAAAAGACAAAAAAATTCCGCTCATCCCTAATTTTCATACGTATTAGCAATCGTACATTACAATCATACACACAACTATATGTAGTTTGTTTTTATTTTCATTTGAGAAAAGCAGATAAAAATATGATAAATAAATTATTGGATAAATTACGATTATTACCACATAGTGACAAGACATTATGTTTTTTTTTTCTGCATGACAAGAGATACAATTTAAATTTAAAATAATGATATAGCTAGGCATATAATATTATTACAAATGAATCAATTTGAGTACAGAATTCACTCGATTTTAATAAATTCATTTTAGTCACAATAATTTTAATATTCATTAATAAAAAAATAGGTTAAATATAAGTAAGATCACCTGACATTTGGCAATCAATAAAAAATATTTGTTAATTGAAATTTGAAATAATATAGAAATATTAATGATTTTGAATATACGGTATTCATTAAATTGTTTAGTGTTATTATGTATAATAAATTATTAGACTAATAAAATAATTCGCAATTAACGCCTTTTTTTCTAAGTAATGTTCAATAAAGTAAATAAAATTGAGCACAAGTACAACACAATATAGTACTTTATTATTATAATTTAAATTCTTAATTAATTCAAAACTGAAAATTTACGATATCGCTGTGTGTAAATTGAACTGTCTTTTAAATATATATATAGCAATCGTTATTTTACTTGAGTCGAACTTAACTGATTGCGAAAATCAAAACTTCTGATATAGAATACAAAATGATAAACTAGACTCTACCGAACTTACAACAGAGTTGGTCTCGAATAAAAAAAAAACAAGATGAACTGAACGGCTTTCAGCTACGGCTTCAACAGTGAATATTAATAGTCCCTACTTAGTACTCAGGCCCAACCAACAATACTGGAAAAAAATTCTGTACTCACAAGCAGCGTTGAAAGTGCTAAACTGGCAGTTATACCGGAGGATTTCCAAAATTTCACCTGTTCCACGGATAAAATCAAGACCGTACTGGATACATTACTGAACATGATTACAGCTGACTGTCAGGATATGAACTTTGTTAAACCGAGTTTTCTGAGCAATGATTTTACTATAGCTACTATGAGAAAACAGTATAACTGCCGATTGGGTCATCTCAATCGGCAATAAATTAAAAACTCTGCGAAGTCAGATCGCCAATCTAGTAGTGTAGGCGTATTTCACATAAAGTGTAAAAAGATCAACAGTTAATATTTTGAAATTTGTTATGGCCAGAACAAATTAAAAACGTAGAACTGAAAATTTGTCTTCCTGACTATTATGGATTAATTAAAGGATCCTAACCAAGGAAATTATTCACAACATACGTACAGCTGACCGACTAAGATCTATCCCATAACTTGTTGTTGCTACCACCTCTTTATATGACCGGAACAATTGCCAGTAGCAAACATGGCTGTTTTGAAAAGGCACAACTCAAACAAATCCAATGGATCGGATTAGTACAGGTGAACCTTCATAACGCGAATTGCTGTTCAGAATGAACCCTGAATAAACAATATCAAATTGTAAAGGACTTTCTACAAAAATGTGAAAGAAAACTTACGACAAAAATAACGTTCATCCCAGAGCATGTCTTTTCGTATAAACTCAAACTCAATAAAACAATTCAGAATTTACAGAATTCTGTCAGCGACATTTAGTGACTATAATGGCCCTCTTTTGAAATATAAAAAAAATAACCTGAGACAATATATTTTGGCTTCTGTATACATACCCCAGTTGGTTGACAGCAAAATAAAATAAAGAGCTTCGATTTTGGAGGACAACGGTTTTTTTATGAAATATTTTCAAAATCGGATCATTCTTACTGGCGGCTCATTTCGATTCTGTGATTTTTTTTTCAATTTTGGTACAATTTAATACTCTTTTACTTATAACTTTCCAGTTAGAATTATCCGATTTTGAAAATATTTTATACGAAAAACTCTTAGGTATATATCTTTCAGAATATCGTTGTTCCTTGAAGATCTATTTTTGGAGTGTCATCCTAATACCCCAGTTTACACAATAGGAGTTCTTAATGAAGATCCTACACCTGAAGTAAGGAATCTGATGGCATTCTGCATAAGTTAACAAAAGGAACTCATACTAAGCGGCGATACGAATTCTCACAATGAAATCTGGGCAAGTACCAATACGAATAACAGATGAAAGTGTCATCTAGAGTTTTTGGGTATAAAACAAATGGAAATCCCCTTTAACTGTTGTCACTCATATACAGTGCCGGATTAACGCCGAAACTGACGAGGCTTAAGACTAGGGTCCCGAAATTAAGGGGCCCCGCAGGTCTGACGTGAAAGTAGGTCTCCGACATGAAAGGTAGCACCGACATGAAACGGCATCTAAAGTAGTGCCCTTAAAAAAATTCAAGCAGGCGGAAAAAAAATGCAAGGGACACCCAAAATTAGAGGAGGCCCCAAATCCTATTCTGCCGGGGGGCTTCAATGACCTAAATCCGGCCCTGTTTATAATAGAAGTGACGTTTTAGACTAAACTGTAGCCAAGAGCATAATTAACACAAAAATAATAAACTGTCATGTTCCCGATGAGCGGTCGATGTGTGAGCATCGTCGAATAAGATTTCAGTTGGAATCAAGCTCTCTTGTAGCAAACATTTCTCGCTTCAAATTCCCGACTGACTGAAATCTTTATAATAGCTTCCTATCAGCAGGCTTGGAGAGAGTCGGTGTGCCTCAACATCAAGATGTCCGTTGGTGAACCAATAAACTAGCTAAAAAGGGAAGTAAGGTAACACGTCAATTGGGGCAGAAGCGATAGAGGTTGGGATCTAGAGAGAAAATAAAAAAAAATAGATTAGCGAAAAGAAAGATTCAATAAAGGATATCACAGAAACTGAAAAGGCCGATAAATTGCATAAAATACTATCTAAGGATTATAGCAATGGTGTAGCTTCACGAAAAAAAGTACTTTTATGAAGTATTCACTTGTCAGACTGTAAAATACATAATGAGGTAACAACGACTGAACCAACTCAATCAAATACTCCTGGTTCTAATGAAAACCAACCTTTAGCAAATGAACTTATCACTCCAGAAAAATTTAGAGTCGTTCAAGCTTTTTAAATCGCAAGGTTACCGTGGCACATTCCCTGCACTCTTGAAAATAGGTTTGAACACTCTTTTTACCTCATCAAGTTAGAAAGCCCAAGGGTCGACTATCATCTCAGGCTATAACATCTCCCGTTGATAATTGTCAGATCTGGACACTGTTATTTGTATTTCAAACGAAGAAATAAACCAAAATGTGAGCTCCATCGTCTGCTTGCTGTCTGGCTTAGGTCATCATGTAGTGGTCCTATCGAGGGGAAACTACTTGAGAAATTCTGCGGGACAAAGAAAAGAAATTCCGAGAAATTCCGGGAAATTCCGGAAAATTCCGTGGAAATTCCGCCTAAGTCCGAGAAATTCCGGTTAATTCCGAAGAAATTCAGGGCAAGTCCGAGAATTTCCAAACTTTTCTCACGTTTCAGTTCCGCCACAAGAAATTCCTTGAAACTCCGACAAATTCCGGGAATCTCTGAGAAATTCCGAGAAAATTCGGAGAAATTCCGGGAAAGTACGAGAAATTCTTGGAAATTCCGGATTTGAGTGATTACCCCCTCGGGTCCTACGCTAGATGTCCTTCGGGGAGAATCGTTTGGCTTACATATTAAATGCAGCAACGAGTCTTCCTGAATATGTCTGGCAGATAATATGAAAACAAGAATCCATGTGAGAGATTCATCCCCTACCTGCGCCGACAGTCGGAGTGATCAGGATCTATCGTTTCTGGATATGCTTGCCAAGCAAAACCCGGCACTCAAAACCACCCGATGGACAATTTTCGGCCGGACAAAAAGCTAATACGGTTTCCTGCTGCATCTGGGCGTTGACCAGACATCGTTTGCTTCTCTTCTAAGACTCAACTTTTTGCCTTACTTCTGGCATGAGAGGATAGGAATTGAATCCAGTCAGTCCAGTCCAGAGAAGGTTGTAAAGTTTCCAAGCTTTAAATTTTTATGCGCAAGTAGTATTTTTAAAACTTTAAATGTATACAGGAGTCGGAGCACACAAAAATAAAAACAAAAACATGTCAATGATTGGAATGTTGGGAACAAGTTTTCTCGAAAATGGATCTCTTTTATAGTAAATTTTGTCATACCACTCCTACCCACTTAGGGTATGAATGATTTTGTGGTACTTACACGTACTTGTTCTCAAAACTGTTGAAGCTATGACCTTCCCATTGACCAAAACCCGAATGCTGATGCTCTAATTTTGTGAATTGCCTACCAGGGTAACGCAGCAAAATGTATTAAGAAACCAGGCGGGATCAGGCTACTATACTAGTCTATGAACTTACAGTTCTGGAGGTGTACATTGTGTTTTCAAAGTGTATATGCCCTTCGAACAGGACTCTCAGCTGACTGAGTTAATAACTGATCTCGTGCGACATGTTAAAGCAACTAGAATAATTATAAGATGTGATTCCAATTGTCATCGCACAGTATAGAGCAGCAATAATGTTAAGAGGTTGGCCATTAGATGTGGTCGACACGACTACGTATAGTACCAAAATGAATTATAAAACGACGCCGGCATCTGACCACGTGAAGACTATGTGGTGGAGTCCTTATGTGACTCCGATTAAGTTTAGATTACGAAAAGTAGTCATCACGTAGTCAGTTGGCGTCATCGTTTTGTAATTCACCATTTTGGTTCAAAGAAGGGTGACCAGGTAGTCGTGACAACCACGTCGAATGACTAACCTCTTTGTGTTGCTTGGTGGACTGCCTATCTTGAACGGAATTGGGTATTTTTGGGTATTTCGAAAAGACGCAACGGGCAGGCCCAGGAACTATCACTATCTGGTTATATAATAAGAATACTGTCGATATTTAGGCTTTAATCGGATCGACAAAATAGATTAGATAACTGACGTGTGTTTGACCAGAGCTTATTTTTTTACTACAAATCTATTGACTTTTCAGTGCGAGGAACAAAGAAACCTTTCCTTCGCTACAGAGTTCTAAGAAGAACGTATTGTAGTCGCTGCCCGAGGCCCAGAACTATGTAGAGAACTGGTAGAAAGCGCTTAGTTTGGTGGACTCCACCAAAAGAACAAAAAAATACTAGGAAACTATGGAAAAGACCCATCTGGACAAGAGATGAGTAAAACTGGCTTCAAGCATACTCAGAAAGCTTTCGCTGAAACTTCTATAAAGCAATTAAGAATTTTCAAGTCTGACAATGGTTCGAGGTTAAATAAAAACGATAACAAAGCAGATGGAGAACCCTATATATGTCTTCTGGATTGGCCGGAATCTATCCTAATGTATTAAGGAGGAACCAGTGTCTCTTATAACAACTAAGGTTAGACTATATTTGAAAACTAGAGTAGAGAATCTCCTCTGCTATGAGATCTCGTAGTGGATGATGGAACGGGCCAATTACACTGTTTTCAGCTTGAATTTTCGGAAAAGTAGAAAACCTAGGGCTTATAATAAGCATAACTGGTCCGAGCTCCTATCTACTAAAAGCGAAATAGGACGATATTTTTGTTGAACATGTTCAAGAGCAAGAGGAACGTTGAGGCTTACACTAAAAAGTGTACAGGCTGTACACGAAAATGTGAGACAAATTCTGATCCATGGCTCTGTAGTGTGTTGGCCAATGATCGCGATGTGCTCAGTAAAAAAGATGCTGGACAAAGTACAGCACACTGCAATCACAAGAGCAACGAAAAAGACACCAATAGCTGCGATGGATGCTGATGCATAGCCTCTATAGATTAGAAACATTTCAAATTTCAGCAAGCCTCCAAACATTGTCCTATCGAGCAATGTAAAAATCCCAAAGGATCGTCCTGTTGAGGGAATAATTGGATATACTTGCGGATTCGTGTGTAATGGGAGTTTTGCTGTTGAAGGACACGTAGCTAATACGACATCCGACTTCTCACTTCTAATGGAGTTCATCTCTGTTATCAGAATAGAGGTAATGGCTTAAAAAAAACTCTCTGTGACTTAACGGAAGTGAAAACAACGATTGGTAAATCAATCGCTATTTGCTCTGATTCTAAATAGAAGACCATATAAATGAGAACTGGATTACAAGAAATAAAAAAACATGGAAACGAGTTAATAATTGGACGCAATGTAACATGGGGAAGTACCGATGGCAAGAAAGCAGTGTGAGTGTTTATTGGAATTCTTGGCGAAGGTAGATACCGAAGTCCTAAATGTTTTTGACTCTCTCACTTTTACTACACGAAATAGACGAGAAGTCTTAGACATTATTTAGACATTGTCAAATACAGTTCCAGCTGAATACGACCAGCCTAGAAACAGTCACCTTTCGCTCCTAAGTACCGACTGATTAAAAATTATACGAAAGATATCTGCCACCTTCTGTCTGGTAGGAGCGGATGAAGCACGAGGAACCATACAAGTTGAAAATATGGAAGAAAGTTTAAGATAAAACAGCATATAATCATATGAAAACCATAGCTTTCAAAACTAAGACACATGGACAAAGATGTGACTTGGTGGACTGGATGTGATGTGATATACAACACACTGTTGAAAAAAAGGCATGAACATACTTCAGCCTGATCTAGTGCGATTATTTTGAGAGATTCTCGCTGAGGATCATACGTTTGTGGTTGGTGTGAACGGGAGTTATTGGAATTAACCATAAAAAGACTTTTTTTGTTCCTTTTACTAGAAAAATAAACTTGGAGAGGCTTTTTAGTCGAACGCTCTATGAGACCCAGTTATTCTTCTCCACCGAGATGAAGTATTTAGGAAGTCAGACTCAAAACTCTTGTGGAATAGACATATTAAATAGTCACTGATAAAGCAACCATGTCAATAATACTGTGTCGACAGCTACTTTGCAAAACAAGGGGACGCGGACGGTGCCCAAAAATGCTCAACTTGATGTAGTGAAAAATTTTGTCACCTATGCTATGGTCATATGGTGGGAAAAGGCTCTTGAAGTTACAACCAGAAAATCTGTATCACAGGGGAAACCAAATCCTGTCCCACAAATCCAATTGTCTTTTCCAACGCATCCAGGAAAAATTAAACAAAACATTATCCGGTAACAATTTTTGGCCAACAAGCTGCAACATTCAATCAGCATCATCGAAAATCGGTGAATTTTCAAAAACATCGTCACGATGCTAAACGACGGCGCCGGAACAAGCCGCAGTGATGCCGAATGAAAGGAAACAAAACCGAACTGCTTCCCAATCAATTTTGATTTGAACAAACCCACTCCATTCGATCCTCATGCAAACGTGGACAAACTGCTTAAAACGATTCGATAACTCCATAGCGGCCACAGAAATCAACAATGATGTGCGGAAAAGAACGATTCTGTTGAATTTGGTGGGCGAAGAAATTGCCGACGATTTTGAAAATTTACCGAACACCGGTGATACATATCAAGAAGCGGTGGATGCACTCAATTTGTATTTCAACCCGAAAAAGAACGTCCAGTATGAAATATTCAAGTTTCGGCAAGCAAAACAAAACTTGTCCGAGAATATCAATGAGTTTTATGCCAGATTGAGAGCGCTCGCATCAACATGTCAATTCATTGATTTGGACAGTGAAGTAAAAACTCAGATTTCGATCGGCACTCATGTAGGGGAAATCAAGAAGAAAATATGGAAAGATCCGTCTGTCACAATGTGGGGCGTCATCCAATTTACCCCCGCGAACATGAACTAGTACAGCTGCAAACACAAGATCTTCATCAAAGCCAACCAAGTGCATCGGCATCAACAGTGATTATCGTGAACAAACCTCAACGATTTTCCACAAATTTAAAAATCGCCGAAACAACAACATATTCGTAACAGCGATGGCAAAACAACAAATGCAAGAATTGTGGTGGAAATTTTCACCACGACGCGACGGACGAACAACCTGCCCAGTAAACAACAAAACCTGTTTTAAATGTTCAAAAATTGGGCATTTTTCATCAGTATGCCTGTCGGCAAAACAGAAGGTGCAAACGGTATCGAACAACACGAACGATCCACGTCCAACGGAAAAACTGGTTAATAACGTCAAAGCAAAAGAACACAAAGAACTTCTATTCGTAGTAAACAACAATTTGCCGGCGACGAATGTAAAAATGTGCAAAAGTGTAATTGCAGTTAACATCGACACCGGACTAAACGACATCAGTAAACAAACATTTAATCGATAAACTGAAACACCAACACTTCTGTAGACGGACATACGCCTTTTTCCATAACGCGCCAACAATAATTTGGCATTGAAAGGAAAATTCAATACACGCGTAACGAACAACAATATTAATTCCGTCGCGATATTTTTTTGTGGTGAAAGGCACAGGCGATTCGATGATGTGTTTCGAAATGGTGAACAATTTGGGGCTCATCAAGATACTATGTGGCATTAATGTGTGCGATATAATATCCAAGTCTATTCAACGGTATTGGCAAGCTGAGCACCGGCGCAATAGGATTGTATATTGACGAGTCAATTCAACCAGTTGCACAACGACATCGACGCATTCGCCGTTTGATATGCGATCCAGGGTCAAAGCAGAAATAAATCGGTTGGTACGACATTATAGTTTTTCGGATTCGAATAGTCAGCGGTCGTCATAAAATCCAAAGAACGAAAAATCGTGCGATTATGGCACTAAAGGCTCCACAAAATGTGTCTGAGGTTCGAAGTCTGATCGGTATTGTAAACTATTGCGGCAGATTTTTAAAGAATGTTAATGAACTTACGCATGAGATACGTCAATTATTGAAGGAATCAGTCAAATTACAATGAGCTGAAATTTACGACCGGGTGTTTAAAACACTCCAAAAATTTTCATGCCGTATCCGGAAATAGCTATTTTGATGCGAATCGCGATGTTGATGCTAGTCCGTTTGGCCTCGGAGCTGTTTTATCACGAATCGACAATATCCGATATCACATTGCAACATGTCACAAAACTAATTTTAAACCAATCCGACCCAAAATGT